>CM033718.1:30296863-30504522 GCA_019671005.1 Hibiscus mutabilis | reverse complement strand
GTCTTCCTTAAGCGTCTGGTGCCGCGGAGTCTGCAGGAGATGATCAAACCTCTTCCACCGCCGAACCTCTTTCTGTTGCTCAAATGAGACTTGGAAAGCGAGATAGGGTCTAACTGGGAGGCAGGAAGAAGACTACACGAGTGGTTCGAGAAGGAATCTCTTTGACTGTCTGGTGCCATAGCTTCGACTCAACCCCAGTAATAGGATCCCAGGAGCGGAGATGGAATCTGTCAAGGAGCACTTCTCGGGGTAGCATCACCCAGGTTGAGAAGGAATCGCTTAGGTTTCTGGGGAAGATGATGGCTCCTTCGGGGGCCTCAGGATCAGGTGAGGGAAGAGGCTTCCGTTGGACCAATTTATTTGGAAGCAGTTTCACTGGGAATTCCGAGACCAACGTAAACCAAGCAGTTCCGGAAGCCAAAGAAAGTCATGCATTAAAACACACTACTTTGCGTCTACAAACACTTATTTAAACCTTCTTAAAAAAAGAGTCGACGGAATATTCTAGTATCCCCGGTGCCCGTGGGTGACAGCCCGCACAATAGGTGCTTGCAACTCCGCCCGCAGCACTTGCTGCCTCTCCTCCAAAGCCTCTATGCGCTCTGTGGCAGCGAGAATGCGCGCTTCTTTCCTTGCAGGATCTATTGTTCTAAGACTTCTCAAAAGGAAGTTTACACTTACTTTTATTTTAAAACTAACGAAGCTCCAATTTTGTATTTAATTCAATATAAATATTTTCAATGACTTTAATATGTATAATGTTTTTGAGTAAAAGTCATTGTTTGTATTGTAATTGCTTCGTGACATCTATGATTTGACTTCGATGATCAGAGTCGGGAAGGGGTTACATGACATGATCTTTTTTAATCAACAAGTTCATAATCATAAATTCACATGATTTAACAAAGAAATATCTTTTTGTTCATTGGACCACAAGTAACACATAGATACGCGAATTCCACCTATTGTCGCTTGTAAACAAAGAAAGGTCCATCCTCTTAACCGTCAATGATGACCACAAACATCCCTTCTAAACACCAAAGGATCATAATTCATAATCATACATAAGCTCAATGAATTCTCTAGCATGTCAAATGTACCCAAAGTTAACTTGTTATCCAAGGTTACCTTTATAGTCCATAGTTTGATTCAAAGGTGAGCTTAAAGCTCCATAATCATCATAGATCATAGCTTAATTCATAGGTGAGATTAAATCTCCATGGCTTAACATATCCATCAAAATTTTCATAATGGCATAACTTACTTTCAAGGATAGTAATTCAATAGATTTATATACATATATACATGCATGGAACTTAAATCAGACGTATGAGCTTACCAAACATACCATTGCAACAATTTGCCATCCAAGATTGCTCTAATTGAGCTAAGCCCATTGAATCACCTATGAATCATAAATCAAAAGAAAAAGTGATGGAATGATATCGAATCATTCCAGGACTTGAAACAATACTCACTGAAGTTACAGAGCCTTACAAATTTCTAAAACGAGCTTGAATTCCCTTAGTATCCATTGTCGGATTAATGACTCTACTATCAAGAATTGTTCCAACATGAAATTAAACAAGGATATCATCAAAACAAATTTCCAATAATTCATGGAACTCATGGCTCTAATTGATATAGAATCCCTAATTTAAAGAGATTAGGCTTTGATCCTCTAAAGCCCTAAAAATCTTGGAAAATTACTATGAAGCTCGTAATTAACTTAATTCCACATATGAGTCCTTAATTTCATAAAACCCTAAACTTTAGGGTTTAGGATTCATGAAAACATATGCTCCAAATTGAATGAAATTAATACCAAATGAAAGCTAAGAGTTTGTACTTACCAAATATGATGTTAGGTTGAAGAAATGATGGATAAATTAGGAGTAATTTGATAACAACGGTTTATGGTTCATGGAGCATTCAATAATGGTGTGAATGAGAGTTTGGAGAAGATAACCATTATCTTCTCTCTCCCTAAGGGTTGCGGCATGGTCTATCTACTAATAACCAAATATTACAATTTTCATTAAATGAAAATTGTGAGAATAATTAGGCAATGAACATCTATGTGGCGACTAAGATCACTTAGGGAAAATGGCATAACTATAGATCTAATCCTTTAGTTTTCCAGCTCTTTCACTAAGGACCTTCAACTTTACTAACCTTCAAAATTGCACATTTTATATTTTTTTACAATTTAGTCTGTAATCCTTAATACTTCAAATTAAATGCTAATAACCAAAAATTAAATTGTTAGAACTAAGAGAAACTACTTCTGATCATCGGATATCAAAAAATTACTACACCAATTTTAAGGGTGATACATGTTGGTCTGTGATGAAAAAAGTCTATCATAGAGTATATTTCCAAGTGCTTTACTTGTCAATTAGTCAAGCTGAACACCAAGCTCTCTCTGGACTACGAGAAAGAATGATCTTATGTTTCTATAGTCCGAATGGACGTCATCCTTTTAAAGCTTGCTAATTTACACATTAAAGAAATAAGTTGGATTTATGATGTACTTAAGTTAGAGATTTTTTTGTCAAGATCCACATTTTGCTTCCCGATTCTAAAAGTCTCTACAAGAAGCCTTAGGCACACGTGTCAACCTTAGTATGATTTTCCATCCCCATATTGATGGTCATCTAGAAAGGATTGTTTAGACTCTAGAAGATATGTTCAAAGCATGTGTAAGTAGTTATGAGGTCAACTGGGAGAAGTCCTTATCTCTGAATGAATTCGCATGCAATAATAGATATCAAGCTTCAATTTAGGTGTCTCCTTTTTACAGCTCTGTATGAACGTAAATGTCGTACATCATTTTGTTGGCTTAAACTGGGGAAAGACAATATGTTAGTCCTTGATTGATTTAAGAAACAAAAGAAAAGGTTATGATTTACGACAGGTTGAAGGCTGCATTCGTTAGACAAAAAAAATATTATGTAGATCATGAAAAAGTCTTTCTAAGGGAGTTTACGTGGAAGGAAATACTTCAACGTGGACGAAAGACAAACTCAGTCCTTATTATATCAGTGTATTCGAAGTAATTGAAGGGTTGGTCCTGTTGCCTATCGATTAGCTCTCTAGTATCCGCATCTCTATGCTCCACAAGAATTGCTACAATCTTTTGTACATGATTTGGTTTAAATCCTCAAGGATTCACTTTTGATATTAGCTCAACAAGTTAAAAAATTCTAAATCGAAGGAACCTCTTCAGTTAAGTATAAAAGAGGTTACATGGAAGTGAAGAAAACTTATACTCTTAGTTTTTTATATTTAGTAAATTCGAGGATGAATTTTAGGAAGGATAATTGTAACACACTTAAAACTTGTTCAATAATATTTCAATTTTCGACAAGCAAAATTCATTTTTCGGTGTTCGATCTTAGTCCCAGAATTATTTAATTCGATTAGTTTTGGGTTATTAATGTTTAATTTGAAGTATTAAGGATTAAATTGTAAGAAATATGAAATATGAAGATTGGAGTGTAAGTAAATTTGAATGACTTTGGTGCAAGAGGTGGAAAACCTAAGGACTAAGTCTTTAATTACACCATTTACATCAGGAAGCTTAGTCACCCTTGTATGTTGTCAAGATGGCATAATTTCCATGATTTTCTAATTAAAAGAATGTAAATTTAGAGATAATTTTATGTAGGATCAAATTAAAATTTAACCATTTTTACTAACGTACCATGCCATCAAATTAATGGAGCATTCAATAACTAGAACTTTATTAATTTATAACATAAGTAACTACATCATTATTTTTAAAATTTAGTGAGCAAAAGTAAACAATTATAAAACATAAATGAGAACCCACCAAAGAAAGAGGAAATTAATTGCCTCTGACGCCCAGAACCTAGCCCATGTAGCTTAAAAGAATGGGGCTGTTCATATTTGGATCTCCAAAAACCATTTTACATACGAATGTTATTATCAAAGCCCAATGCTGCTTTGACGTTTTGGCATTTAAAGATGCAACAAACAATGGTTATGGTGGGACAAGACATGATGCTTATATCTCATATTTCTAATCACATTTCAACGGTCCATCTCCAAGCATTAACTCATTGCGACATAACACAAACAAATCCACCGGATTTTCATAAATGTTTCGATTCTACAATTCCCCCTTGATGCTGTGGGGAACAACATCCAAATCTTGACACCTTATCTGCCTCTCCCTTCTCACTATATATTTATTTAGTCGATAATATTGTTCCTGCTGCCACACAACTTTCTTTTTTTTCTCTCCCTTATTATTCTAGTGTTGCGTTGGTCCAAATCACTACCACACACAATAAATAAAAGGTTAATGTACAATGATCATTAAATTAAATAAAAATAATATTTTTGATTATTGATATTTTAGAAATTACAAAATGGTCATTACTTTATCATACTATTATAAAATGATTCTTAAACTCGTCGAAACTCATCACAATTTTATATTGTGTAATGACCATATTATAACAATTGATAAATTTAATATCAATTTTATAATTTTCAAAACTTTAATGATTAAAAAAATTTAATTTTACTTAATTTAAGGATCAACATTAAAATAAAGAAATCAACCATCTAACACATGGGCTTAGCTTGAACATTCAAGACTCAAATCTTGAAATTAAACTCTAAGGATTGATGGAATCATTAAATTGACATAGGAGTTTTACTTACAAATTCACAAGCTTACAATTGGTGTATTGAAATCACACAAAGGTCAATGATTGGATCGAGGTGCTTGCTTGAGCTTGAGGAGGAAGATGACAATGGAGGTGTGTGCTTGGTTCCTTTAAAACAAAGGTGAGATTTTGTTTCGGGAGATTCAAAACAATGAAGGCTTTTTCCTTGTTCTTTTCAAGGTGACTAAAGCCTTAATCATTCTCCACCTTACCCTTAGCCAATGGGAAACATTCCCTTAGCAAAGGGTTTGCTTAACCCATTAATTAATACATTTTCTCAATCTTTTCGAACTTTTGACAATTGATGACCAATTGTCATCCTTTTCTGATCAATCTCACGTGGAGAAGTGATAAGCTAGTAGGTGACTCAGCCCCCTACTTTCAATCTTTACAAATTGGTCAGAAAAATAATTTTTGACAGGGAACCGTATCGATACACCTTATGGCCGTATCGATACAACTAAACTGAATTGGGTAAGTTAGTTCGAAACAGTTAGGTTGTACCAATACAGGCCCTATCGTATCGATACGCCATGCCCAAATTCAGCATTTTTAGCATTTTCAATGAAATCCCTAACTTCCATTTTTACAAAAGGCCAGAAACTTCAATTAAGCCTAAATAACTTTCATTACTTCAAATTGGGTACAAGATTCAGCAATTACATCATTCGGGCATATCCGATACAAAATTTCCAATCACTGGAAGCTAATTCTGACTAGACCAGTTTTCGGGGTGTGACAATTCAAAGAGGAATAATTTGTCATTTCATGTCTAATCTCTAATTCCAAGTCTTTAGGATCACAATTAAAAAAATGAAACTCACCTTAGCTTAGGAGATTCACTGGTAGTGTAAAACCTTATAAAAGGACTAATTTGTAAAATGAAATAAATTTTTGAAGGCTTTTAAAGACTCACAAATTGACAAGGATTTGAACTTAAAATATTTTCTAAGTCAAAATATTAAACCCCAAAGTCTTTTTAAGTGTTTGGTACTAAAAAATAGCTATTTTGGTACAAGAGTACCGATAGGCTTAAGGCTGTATCGGTACGGTTTTTAGCTACTATAATTTCGTCTTATACTTATTGGGTATAGAGTACCGATACGCGTGTAACCGTGTCAATACACCCTTCAAACCTGGAAACCAAATTGCTTCTGAGTATCGGTACGACTTCATACGTACCAGTACAGGGTTAAAGATTTTGTAAATCTTTGCATTTAATTTTTTATCATTATCTTGTTAGTTTATTGGAATCATAAACTTTGAAAATTAGGTAACGCATACCGATGCTCTCATATGCGTATCAATATGCTTTTTTGTGCAAAACTTTCAAGGATTCCAGTGAGAAAATCAGCATCGATACGACCTTTATTGTATCAATATCCTTTGTAAATATACACTCCATATCGATAGAGCTTCCCTCGTATCCATACCTTTTGTTGCTTTGACTCTTTCTTCTTATAGCAGGTACCGATACCCGTCCCTGAGTACCGATACCCAGTGTTGGCAGACAACATTTACTGCTGGAAAAATAAAGAACAACAGCTATAATCAATATCTAAACTACCCAAACGGCTAGAAATAAATGAGGGGGTATAAAATCAAGTCTCCAAAGCTGCTTCACCAACTATTGATATAGTCTAGAGCATTCAAGCACACATCCAACAATCTTTGAAGCCTTTATTATAAAATCTTGTAAACCTACTTAAGAGTTCTTATTGTATCTATTTTATTCAAGTTTTGGGGTTTGAGTGAGCCTAGAATTGTGCAACCAATTTACCTAGTGGGGAATTTTCAGTTTGCTCTATTTGTATTTTTCTTTGTGAAGATTCTTAAGACTTTGAGGTATATGTCTTAAGGGAGTTTGTAAGGTTATCTCCTTTAGCCTCAAAAGGAAAACAAATCTAGTGGATTTGAGAAATCCTTAGTGCGAAGAGCTAAGGTAGTGGATGTAAACCTTGTTGAGAAGGTTGAACCACCATAAATATTGTGTCCCAAATTTCTTACCTTTCCAGTTGCTTCCACCAAAATTTTAAATTGTCAATCCATCCCTCTTGTCCATCTTGCATTTATTGATCATCCCAAGAGCTACATTCATTGGAAGGATTTACACTCTCTTGATTTGATCATAAGGTGTTTGGTGAATCTACACATCAAGCCATGGCCTCTACTTCCGGCAACAACCTCTATGAGTCACAATCCATCACCAAACCGCCCTTCTTCAATGAGGCAAACTAACCATACTGGAAGAATAAGATGAGGATCTTCATCAAATCCAATGACTACCTCCTTTGGGATGTAGTGGAAGATGGGGCATCCATTCTAATGAAGGAAGAAGGTGACCGACACGTCCCTAAGATAAGGCAACAGTACACTGATAAAGATTGGAGGAAGATGATGGTGCTTGTCAATAGTGATGCCCTTTAGAGCAAGTATACTCGTTGTATCAAGTAATAAAGTTAGAGTAGAGTGTTGAACCCATGAGGATTGGATCAATAAAAATGAAGATATCGCACTTAGGAGTGTGTTTGCAAGTATTGGTGAATGTTGGTTTAAGTGAACTAATTTAACTAATCTAGTAACAACTATGATTAAGACAAACAACTGTAGAGAATAAACAGATAATTATGGAGGTTGGGATTATTGCTAAGGATATATGCTTGATTACCTATATCAATTTTATAGCGACGAGCAATACATGTCTGCATAAACCCTTAAGTTTTTCATCTACTCGACAAGATTTGCTAATGAACTTCTGACTCTCTCTTTTCCTAGGAGTTAATAACATTATGGTTAAGGTGATACATGTCTGCATTAACCCTAACGGCCTTATTATTTGTTTAAGAACTCTATTTTAGTCGTTCAAACCCTAAACTTATATCTAAGCCAGATTAAGACTAAGTTGACAGCTTAGTCCCACTATTCACGTTTGTATAACTTAACTCTCTCGAATAACTCTTACAACTAACTACGCATTAAGAACATGAACAAAATAGATTAAGATAAAGCAACTAAAGCATTGAAATAGAATAATCAAAACATAAAATCCTAAGATACAATAATCCCAACTAAAAGGTTTAGCTTGTGTTCGAGCTTAAAATAACCATAATTAAAAGTATAGAGTATGACGGTTTATCAAGCAAGAGAAAATAAAGAGTCGAATGTCCTTGAAAAAAGTCCATTTCGTGTTGTCTAACTATGTTGTAGGCCTCATCTCCGCCGGCCTCTCTCGATAGCGTCGTTCATTGAGGAGAATTGTCTAGCTTCGCCCTACTAGTTCTCCACAAGCTCGGATTGGGACTATCATCTAAAATCTGCTTGTTGAAGTAGCGTTCAATTCTCTCTTTTATAGGTGGTGAAACTAAAGTTTTAGTACCCTAAAGTATGTGCAGCTTCATTAAAGAAAAGTCATTTGTTTCCAGATTCAATTAATGTTACGTATCTGGGAGAAAGTCCACATGGGCAGAAATAGATTCATCTCCAACTCTTCATGCCTTGTAAGCTCCAATTATTCGATCAACTCCTCTTCTTGCTCCAACAATCCTCTAGCATCCACCAGCATCCCACACATCCATAATGAAACACCACCAACTGATAAGTCATTAATTTGAATGTTTTTTCATATATTAAATCCTATGTTTTAGCGCATTAATCTATCTTAAAGCCTTTAATTTATTTCCTATTTGGTTTTGTAGGTCTTTTTGGGCCTTAAAGATGTTTCATACGTAAAAGACCAGTTTTAGCACCATTTTGGCATCATTGGAAAATCCTTCACGCAAAACCAGTAGCACTCGTGAAATAAGGCGTGAGCACGACACAAGTCTAACTTTCGGATTTGGAGGACAAGCAATCCTACTACAAGTGGACTTCTACTTTTACCATAATTAGAGTAGTTTATGGTTGTTGTGCTTAATGTAAAGTCTTCCCCTTATTTTCACCTATAAATAGTGATCAACGGGTGAAGGAAAAACACCAAGTTAACTGAAACCCTATCATTCTTCTTGTGTTTTCGCCTACTCCATGAGTAGTTAAACCCCTGATTCTAGTCAAGTGTAGTTACAAGGATATTATTTCAAGCTTTTAGTGGGATTTCTTGTTCCCAAGTTATCTTCATCTCTATTCAAGTATTTTTATATCCTATGTGCTTAATCTTTATGTGTATGTTGGGTTATATGTATGCATAAACCCAAGTCATGGGTTATTGACGCAAGTGGTAAAGAAATTCGGATTAGTTTTCTAAAGGTATGAATTCATATTCTTCATAAGATAACGTGTTAGTGCTTAGAAAGAGTATGTGCTTGGGTCTCTATTGTTCTTAATGCTATTTGATACGCTTTAATTCTTAGTGGTGTATCTAAGGAATTTTAACCTTGATAATAATAGTTACTAATTTATGGGTTATTCAGTTACTTTCTATCAAAGAAGAGATTAAAGTTATTTGTGGGTTATCATCTAACTTGAAACCAAGCTATTTGAAATTGATGTTGATTTATCTTTAGTGGGTCAATGATCTAAATTCTTGATTTAATATTTCAAGTTCTACCTTGACTAGAGTTCCAAATTATATTGAATTCCTTTTTACTTAAATTGCTTTCTTCAACTCAACACAAAACCCCCCTTTTACTTTAATTGCTTGTGAACTTAATCTATTAACCGCTCTATGTGGGATCGACCCTACTTGCCGCTACTACAAATCCAAAGAACAAGTAGGTATTATTTTTTGACAGATTCGACACCCATCAAAACTTGGCGCCGTTGCCGAGGAGTGGTGTGAAGAAGCTAATTTCACTTTCCTTTAGTTTATTTTCTTTTTCTTTTCCTTTTCTACTTTTATGCTTCGTTCTTATCTTGCAGACAAGAATCTTTTGTTCGATCCTGACGACAAAACCGAAAAATGATTAAGGAAGGAAGGGAAGCAAAGCAAACAAGCGACCACACAATGAAACTTGGAAGCTAACTTGGAGAACACTCAAACCGAAATACCCCTTGAAACTGACAACTTCACTGAACAAACTCTTCGGGAACTTGTAGCACCTGAAAGTTCTATAGAATCTCTTTGCATTGATTACCAAGATCCTAAGGTACCATTCAAATTAAAATCTGGACTATATACATCTTCTTCCTACTTTCAGGGGACGTGAGAATGAGAATCTATACAAACACTTGAAAGAATTCCATGTGGTGTGCTCAAGCATGAAACCTCACAATGTTACCGTGGATCAAGTCAAGCTACGTGCCTTTCCATTCTCTCTAGACGATCATGCGAATGATTGGTTATATTACATACCCTCTAGATCAATCGAAACATGGACGAACATGTCGAGGCTTTTCTTCGAAAAATATTTTCCACCCCCGAGAGCCACCAACATTAGAAAAGAAATTTTTGGAGTTAAAAAAAAAGATTCTTAGATGCTTCATGACTATTGTGAACGATCCAAACAACTTTGTGCAAGCTGTCCGCAACATGGAGTGTCTGACCAACTACTCATCCAATATTTCAATGAGGGTTTATTACCCATGGAAAGAAGGATGATGGATGCCGAAAGTGGAGGAGCAATCGTAAACAAGAACCTAAGCCAAAGACCTCATCAACATTATGGCCGCAAACTCTCAACAATTTGGGTCAACACATGACACCGTCTCTCGACGTGTGAATGAGGTAAATATGTCTTCCCTTGAAAACAAGATTTCGAATCTAACCTCTCTTGTTAAAAAATTGGCATTAGGTAATACACAACAAGTTAAGGCATGTGGAATTTGCACAAGGCAAAATCATACAACCGATATGTGCCCCACACTCCAAGAAGAAAATACAGAAGAAGCCAATGCCATAGGAGGATTTTGCAGCCAAAAGAAGTACAGTCTGTACTCAAATTCATAAAATTTGGGCTAGAAAGACCATCCCAATATGAACTATGGCCAAAAGAGCAATCGACAATGAGGTTACACACAACCATATTCATCGATAAAACCACCCTTGGAAGATGTTGTATACAAACTTGTTCACAGCCTCGACCAATTCGAACAAGAGACGAGGTCAAGTATAAAAAAACCTCGAAACACAAGTAAGTTAAATTGCCTCATCTCTTAGTCAATCTGAAACTCGAGGTAAGTTACCTTATGAAACTATTGTGAATCCAAAACAAAACGTGAATGCAATTAATTTGAGAAGTGGCAAGAACTTGCAGGATCTTTTACCCAAGGAGGATGCCGAAAAGGAAGAAGGGAAGGCTAGAAAATGACAAAATTTGGCAACCCCTTTTCCCAACAAGGATGGTAAATCGCACAAGTATGAACTGGAAAAGGAAGATGCCAACAGAAGCAAGGTAACTCAACCCATCGTTGTTCAACCACCTTTTCCTCAAAGGTTCCCAAAGACCAAGAAAGAGGAGCAAGAAAAGGAAATTCCTGAGACATTCCGCAAGGTCGAAGTAAATATTCCATTGATTGATGTGATAAAACAAATCCTTCGCTATGCAAAATTTCTCAAAGAATTATGCACGAACAAAAGGAGATTGAATGGTAACGAAAAGGTAAGAATGAGTGAGAATGTGTCTGCCGTACTTAAACGAAAACTCCCTGAAAAGTGCAAGGATCCAGGTCTGTTCACCATCCCTTGTAAAATCGAAAGCATTAAGATTGAAAAAGCCATGCTGGATTTAGGAATATCTATTAATGTTATGCCATATTCTATATATTGTGCTAACAATATGGATCCTCTAAATGGTACATGTGTGATTATACAACTTGCTGATAGGTCAAATGTTAATCTGAAAAGAGTTTTGGAGGATGTTTTGGTGCAAGTTAATGGACTTGTATTTCCTGCTGATTTTTATGCTTTAGACATGGAGGAAAATGATTTTTCTAGTCCTAATATGATTTTATTAGGCAGACCTTTCTTGTAAACATCTAGAACAAACATTAATGTGCATGATGGGGCACTTACCATGGAATTTGATGGCAAGGTCATAAGATTCAATATCTATGATGCCATGAAAAATAATGAGGATGCATATTCATTGTTTTCTTTAGATGTTACTAACTCTCCAATGTAGGAAACCATCA
The DNA here is from genome assembly GCA_019671005.1 of Hibiscus mutabilis. Taxonomy (NCBI): domain Eukaryota; kingdom Viridiplantae; phylum Streptophyta; class Magnoliopsida; order Malvales; family Malvaceae; genus Hibiscus; species Hibiscus mutabilis. The sequence goes on along the minus strand of CM033718.1, from coordinate 30,492,757 downwards.
AAGAACTTGATTGTGATACGACCCAAGAACACCTCCAAGAATTCAAGGACATCATACAATGGTGTGATGGTATCGCAAATTACCTAGTGACAAGGACGTTACCACATCACTTGTCTAGGGCAGAAAGAGACAAAATAAAAACTGATGCCAAATATTACATATAGGACAATCCATACTTGTGGAAGATAGGAGCTGATCAAATAATCCGCCGATGCATACACCAACATGAGGCTCATTCAATCCTCCAATTTTGCCACACCGACAACTGTGGAGGATACTTTGCTTTAAAATGGACAACTCGCAAGGTACTAGAGAGTGGATTTTATTGGCCCACTTTATTCCGTGATACATACATGTTCTACAAATCTTGTGAGAAGTGCCAAAGGACAGGTAATATAAGACGCCAAAATCAAATGCCACAAACACCGATTTTATTCTGCAAAATCTTTGATGTTTGGGGCATAGATTTTATGGGCTGTCGATTATGTATCGAAGTGAGTAGAAGCTAGAGCTACCCAAACTGATGATTCAAAAGTTGTCATCGATTTTGTTAGAACTATTATCTTTTCTAGGTTTAGGACACCCCAAGGCCATCATAAGTGATCAAGGGATGCATTTTTGCAACAACGTCATGAAGAACTTGCTAAAAAAGTACAACATGGTACATCGAGTCTCGATTGCATATCATCTCCAAACCAATGGTCAAGCCAAAGTCTCTAATCGAGAAATCAAGTCCATATTAGAAAAGACCGTTAACCCCATACGTCGAGATTGGAGTCTACGTCTTAATGATACTTTGTGGGCATATCGGACTGCGTATAAAACTCCTATAAGAATGTCCCCTTATCAGATTGTCTACGAAAAAGCATGTCATCTACCCGTTGAATTGGAACATCAAGCTTATTGGGCGATCAAGTAGTTCAACATAAAGATAAACGAAGCCGGTGAACACAGAAAGTTGCAATTACAAGAACTTGAAGAAATCGAAATAATGCCTACATTAATGCAACCATCTACAAGGAGAAAACAAAGACCCTCTTTGATTAAATAATTTCTCGAAAAAAATTCACAATTGGGCAAAATGTTTTACTTTACAAGTATCGATGAAGACTATTTTTGAGAAAATTAATGTCTAGGTGGGAAGGACCTTTGGTTGTCACTAACATATTTGTTAATGGTGCAATTTTAATACGAGATATACACTCGCCCAAAGTCTTCAAGGTAAACGGACATCGATTGAAACCATTTTATGAAGGCTTCATCAAAGAAAGTGAAGAAATTGCCGAATTGGGAGAACCACAATATGATAATTAAAGAGAGTTACGTCTAGCCAAAGACGTTAAAGAAAGGCGCTTCTTGGGAGGCAACCCATGCTTTTATTCTTACTTTATTTTAGTTTATTTCGTTTTATTTCATCAATAATTTTTTTTTTATGAATTTTCATATTTTTCTTTAATTTGTAGGTACATGGGGACAGAAGCACTCTGGAAATAAGGCGTGCCCACACTGCGAAAATTCCATGAAAATTTTTGGAGGGAAATTTTCCCACCAGTGAGGAAAAACAGAAGTGGTGAAAATTTTTTGGCTCCTCTTCCTACAAGTAAGGTGTCGAAAATTTGGAAAAAAAGGAAGGAAAGGCTTGCTTTAATTTCAACTCTACTATCTTTAAGTCTTTCAATCCAATCAAAACTTTCCATCTTTCACCTTTCTTGTTTTCCAAGAATTTGAGATTCATTATAAAGAGATAAAAACTATTGACTTTTCATCTACTATCTCTTTCATAAATTAACCCTTGCTCTTGTTCTACAAGAAAATGGATTTCTCTTTCTCTTTTCTTAAGAATTTTAAAACACCCAAAGGATTTCTCTCCAAGAAACCATTCAAGCATGCCAAGAATGAAGAGTCAAGCAAGAAGAGATGAAGGGCACATCTACGAATAGCAGCCGCCGTTGGTCGAAAAGTAGCCCAAGCAGCCGCCCGTTCGCACCTCTTCCTCTCGTACTCGCAACCGCCGCCGGACGCAACCGCCTCCAACCAATGATGCCCATGTCGACAAACTTGCATTCACCTCTTCAAAACACTGGAAAAGGTTAGCCGGTATTCAAAAAAGAACCATCCAAGGTCGTAACTACATTCACTTTGAAACTCTTTCTAGACTTGGATTGTTAGAGAAAGTAAAGAATCAATTTCATGCAATTGGTTGGACAAACTACATGGCTATTACCTTTCTGATTTATGCTGAATTGCTATGGGAATTTTATGCTACCTTTGAGTTTAAGGATGAAGGGTATATAGGTTTAAATGCTCCCATTGCTAATAAATTCCAATTGATGAACAAACAATTTTCTTTATCCATTACGAAATTTAATCTTACCTTGGGATATATTTCTGACGAATATGCATAATCTAATGAATACATGTCGAGCTTGTGTGCCTATAGTGCATATTTCAAACCCGCAATAATCTTTCGAGAATGGTCGACAAGCACCTTGGGGTACAACCCAAGCCATTCAAAAGACCATGAACTCAAAAACCCGATGCTAAAATACATCCATCGGTTCCTAGCATATTCATTCTCCAGTAGAGTGAATTCGACAAGCATATTGAACAAAGCCGAATTTTTCTTCCTTTGGTGCATGGTCAAGGGGAGAAAAGTGATCCTCGATTATTGGTTCGCACAACAACTCGGTACTGTCGAAAATCAAAAAAGTAAGCCCTTGATCCTTGGTTCTTATATTTGTCATTTAGCTTTCAAAGACAGCTTGTTTGTCGCAAATACTAACATGCAGATGGTACGACAAATGAAACCAATCAACATCAATTGCTTAAAAGCATTTAAGATGATCGACAAGGATGCAAGGAGGAACTATGTCATGACATCGCCCAATGAAACCACGGAAGAGGTCTCCTCCTCGCAAGCCATCACCATCGAGCAACACCTAGCTCGCTTGGAATATCGGATGCAACGGGTAGAGGCGAATCAAAGGGCATTCTTTGAGCAAGCGGAGTTCCAACCTCCACACCCCTAAACTCCCTAAACCAACGCATGTCACATGAGGGAGCACTCTTCTCTCTTAACTTTTTATTTGCTTTCTTTTATTTTCTGCATATAGGTTAGGGAACATTGAGGACAATATTAGGTTTAAGTGTGTGTGTGTGGGGGTAACTTTGGCATGCTTAATTTGTGCTAAAACCATAAGATATAGTTGTGTGAAATTGCATGCTTCTTTATGACATTGAGTATTACTTGCACAAGAAATTTTTTCTTGAACTTAACATGTTGATATTTTTAAGAAAATTGGATCCCTAGGTAAAGATGAGATTGATATAGGAAGTAAAATAGGATTGATTAGATCTTGTTAGACTTGCAAATCGTTTCTCATATTAATTGATCCGATATTTAGATGGATAAAAATTGGACACAACAAACCACTTTGTGAGACTTGAGTCTTAACAAGCATACATCTTGTGCTTTATATTTCTTCATTGAGTGTTTGTCAAGCATGATTAGATTTCTTCTAGAACTTGCAATGTTATACATGTTGAGACCACATTGGATCAAATTACTTGAGATGATTAAGGTACCTAGGTATGATCCTTGAGCCAAAAAGCCTACCTTGATAAATATTACCATTAGAGAATCACTTTTGAGCCTAAGCCTTTTGTTTGGAAATTAACCACATTACAAGCACAATTCCTCTTTGTTGATTTCCCTAATTTACACCCGAAATTGAAGAACTCCACACTTACTTAAAAAATGAGAAAAATCAAGCAAAAGAAAAAGAAAAGAAAAGGGAGAAAATCATGAAATCAAGCAAAAGAAAAAAAATCAAAGAGAAAGTTGTCTTATTTGTTAAAAAAGAAAAGACAAAAAGTAGGAAAATGATTGAATCCTTGTTTCTCCCAAAATTAAATTATGCAAAAGCTTGATACAAAGGACAAAAGGGAGTGTGAAGTTCTTCGATTCAAAGAGCCTAAAATTCTTTCTCGTCATACCTTGTCCTAAGCCCCGTTACAACCAAATTCAAAGACCTTTTGATCTTGTAATTCGATCCAACTAGTGGTGGAGGTGTGATATATTTGCAAGCCTATGGTAAGTCTCTGTTCATGCTTAAACTTGAGTGTTGTTGTCTTTTAAACACTTTGAGAGATATTGAGTGAATCCGTTGCGAGGGTGTTTGATTTTATTCCATCCTGACTTCATGATAATTAATTAAGATGTTATTTTCTTGTGCTAATTTGCAATCATGATTTATTACTTCTCTTCTCCTTTCTTCGTTACTAAAAGGACCCTAGATCTTGAATTTCAATATGCTTGAGGACAAGCATAATCTAAGTGTGGGGGTATATGATAAGTTATTAATTTGCATGTTTTCATATATTAAATCCTATGTTTTAGCACTTTAATCTATCTTAAAGCCCTTCATTCGGTTCCTATTTAGTTTTGCATGTGTTTTTGGGCCTTAAAGACGTTTCATACGTAAAAGCCAGTTTTAGCATAATTTTGGTGTCATTGGGAAATCCTTGACGCAAAACAAGTAGCACTCGTGAAATAAGGCATGGGCACGATGCAAGTCTGACTTTCTAACATGGAGGACAAGCAATCCTACTACAAGTGGACTTCTACTTTTACCATAATTAGAGCAGTTTAGGGTTGCTGTGTTTAGTGTAAAGTCATTTTTATATTTTCACCTATAAATAGTGATAAAACGGTGAAGGAAAGAAGCTAAAAGTTAACCGAAACCCTATCCCTCTTCTTGTGTTGTCGTCTACTCTATGAGTAGGTAAACCCCTCCTTCTAGTCAAGTGTAGTTACAAGGATATTATTTCAAGCTTCTAGTGAGATTTCTTGTTTCCAAATTGTCTTCATCTCTATTCAAGTATTTTCATATCCTATGTGCTTAATCTTTATGTGTATGTTGGGTTATATGTATGCATACACCCAAGTCATGGGTTATTGACGCAAGTGGTAAAGAAATTCAGGTTAGATTTCTAAAGTTATGAATTCATATTCTTCATAAGTTAACAGGTTAGTGATTAGGAAGAGTATGTGCTTTGGGTCTCTATTATTCTTAATGCTATTTGATAGTTTTAAGTCTTAGTGGGTTATCTAAGGAATTTTAACCTTTATAATAAGAGTTAGTAATTTATGGGTTATTAAGTTACTTTCTATCAAAAAAGAGATGTAAGTTATTTGTGGGTTATCATCTAACTTGAAACCAAGCTATTTGAAATTGATGTTGATTTATCTTTAGTAGGTCAATGATCTAAATTCTTGATTTAATATTCTAAGTTCTACATTGACTAGAGTTCCAAATTATATTGAATTCTTTTTTACTTAAATTGCTTTCTTCAACATAAACATAAACTCCCCTTTTACTTTAATTGCTTGTGAACTTAATATCTTAACCGCTCTTTGTGGGATTGACCCTACTTGCCTCTACTACAAATCCAAAAAAGAAGTAGATATTATTTTTTGATGGATTCGACACCCATCACCTTCCCATGAAAAGCACCAATATATATAACAATTAAAGCATATGTGGTGTAACTCCCTATCTAAATACAAATATGTACATTCTAAACTAAATGCAACCTAAATGAGCTTGAAAGCATGAAATAGACAAGGATTAAGGGCATATAAAATAGGTCAATTATGCACTCGTCAAATACCCCCAAACTTGAACTGTTGCTTGTCCTCAAGCAATGCAAAATGGAAACAAGAAAAATGAAAACATAAAATAAGAACAACTAATAGCCCATAAGTCCCAAGGTTCCACTAAGTTATGACTACAATGATTCCAAGTTGTGCTGCAGTAGTAATTCATTCCTCAGCTGTGCTCACGATAAGAAAGTGTATAGGAGCTTAAAATTTTATTCAAAAGATTAAATCTACTATAAGTGCAGTGTGTGCTCGGTTACATGCATTCATCACTTAATACCCTTAGAAAATCTTAAGGGTTGGTTTCTCTTTCTGCTTTGGCATAATGTTTTTCCATTTTCATCATATTTTTCTCCCTATTCTTTTTATGTTTGAAAACTGTATCCTTGAGGCTTAAGCTTATCACACTAACCCTTCGGTACATGAAGATGGAGTGAAGCAAACAACCCATCCCCGAGCCCTACAAGCACTGTCATCCTGTGAAGACTTTCCTTCACCCTTTTCCAGTACTACCATTCCTACCAGGGAAAGTTAAATGGAGCGAACACAACTCACCTAGTGTACTAAGATAGCATGATGCGTAGAAGAGTGTCCATCAACAGTTTTGTTTATATTATCATGTCTTAATTTATTTTCTTGATTTTTTGGGGAGCATTTAAGCCTTTGTTTTGCTACATTGAGCAATTAAGCTTATTTCCTTTTCATGCTTTAGCATCAGAAAGTCGACGTTGAGCATCCCTAAGGTTTTTTAAGTGTTCTATTGCATGCAACTTGTGGTTTTAAGGAATACAACAGATTTATCATTAAGTTTAAAAACTTGAAAGCTCTTAACACCATGCAAAGCATCAACATAGATTCATCATAGGAAGTCATAATCAACGCATCAACAAATTCAAAATCAAAGGAATCATAGCTATGGGAACCTATCAGACATATTTGGCTAATTGCAGTTCTATTTTTTTAAAATTTTAAAATTTACCTAAATTTAACCTAATATATATTTATATATGGGTATGTACTCCCCCAAACTTGAGAAGAGCATTATCCCAATGCAAAAAGAAAATAAAAATAATAATAATAAACAAATCAAGGAAAAGCAAATTAAAAATATGCAAATGAAACCTACACTAACTAAACTAAAAGAAAAGAAAATATAACCTAGGGAGTTACTGGGTGGTGGTTCTCGAATGATGATACCCTTGCATTTGTCCCAATTGGATGCTTGTTTCTTGGTAGGGCAAGAGGAGGCACCAGCGTCAACATCTGGCCGTTGCTTCCGTCTGGTGGTGGTAGTGGCTGGTTCAGGGTTGTGGTTGTTGATCTTGCGAACCTCTGAGTTTAGCCATCCAAAGGGTTCCTTGAGGATTTTATCCCCTTTCCATTGTAGAACGCTTGCTTCCTGGTAGAATACCGTTACAAGATGAGGGAATGAAGGATCTCTTATCTTTCTTTGAGAGACAACTCTCTAGGATGATCCCATAAATGATTTCATGGGGCTCTATAGAAAGGCCGTGGAGGATGGAGTGGATGAGCAGCAATCGTCGGTGGGAGAAAGTGGTCATGTTCTTCATCGAAAGCAACCTAGTGTTTATAAACCTCGCTCAGAATCTGGAATTGCGGGTGAGGTTCGACCATTGCACTATCCTAGGGTTGGACAATGTTCTCTCCTAGGTGGTGCCGATGACACAAAGGTCTTGTAGGAGCCTAGTGTCAGTTGTAGTAGTAATGCTGGCGACAAACTTGGTGTGGAGTCTAGCCACTATCTCCAGGTGATAATGGCTTGCGATCAATTGGGGTGTAAAGTCTACATTCACCCCTTGCACAAATACCCAACATGCTCCATGCTGGACAAAATGAGTATAAAACTCCTTGACTCAGTCTTCGTTGATATGTACTCGTTGTTTGGAGAAGGTCTCCAGTCGTGGGTAAGGACAATATACTGCTCCTCATCGCCAAAGAGAACTTCATAGAATTAATATCCTTCTAACCCTTCTTCTTGGATCAATAGTCTTTGCCAAAAAGATTTCTATCTCTTTAGGAAGTTGTTGCACGTAATAAGTGCTACGCAATTGTGCAAGTATACACGTTGCAAGTTATAGTATAAAAGATATCGTCTCCACAGGGATTGGTGCCACTTCAAGAATCTAGTCTCTTGCACTGTAAAAAAGTAAAAACACAAATAAAGGATTATAGGAGTTTTAACTAATAACTAAACTAGAAGACAATAAAGTAAAAGAATAAATGAGATCAAATGAGAGAGAGATAGGCCAAGTTATCGTGAGTTGAGGTGTGATAGCCGATTGGATCGTCTTGGTAAAAGAGTGCACGGGCAACTCAGTTGCCGTGGCAACTTGCACAACGGGGTTGCCTTGGCAACTAATCGATGGTTGCCTGGGCGACTAGTTGGGCAACTACTTGGGCGTCAGGGCAGCAACCTTCAAGGTTCGGCAGAGCGTTCTTCAATGGTTTCTTCTTATCCCTAACTAGAAACTCTAGCTACTTGTGCATGCCTGGATAATACATCCCTGCGTGAATCAAGGGTGAACAACAACCAATCTTGCGCTCCTCTTAGCCGTTAAAATCCTTGACTTATTCCTAAGCCGGATTAATCTTCACCATCAATTGATTGAATAAAGATCATATTCATTCGTTTCTTGAATGTAACTCTCCAGATATTAGATAAATAGATGAAATCACGAGATCCTATCCCAATTCACTCACAAACAAGAATAAGAACCAAGAATGAATAATCCTTTGAATAGAAAAGTGCAACCTCTTATTACCTAAACAAAAACCAATAGTTTCTCACAACCACAAAACACAATAACCATAGCCAAATAGATTTAGTTCATGGCTAGGTTCCGAAGAAACACAAGATAAATAATCTCTAGCATGAATCGAATCGAACAAGAAAGAAAAAGATGAAGAAGGAGGCTTGTCGAAATCCTCCTTGCCCTATATGCTTGTCGAAAATTCTCTCCTCTTGCCTTCCTTGGAGTTGTTGAAATTCCCCTTCCTTGCTCTCTTGAGTTGTCGAAATCTCCCTCTTATTTATAGGGCTAGGTCAAAGTCCTTCTTTGAGGAGGAAGTTAAGTTGGAATTAAATTATCTTTAAAGAATATAATTATTTATTATAATTATATTCATACTAGAACTTCTCTTATCTTCTTGGAATTTAATTATTCTTTAATCTCTTCATGGAAATCAAATTCCTTTGGGATTGGGCTTTGCTCCACGTCATCTTGGGCTTGTCCAGTCATCAATTTCGACTACATATCACCTTTGCTCTTGTCGACAATTGCCCTGGCAACTGGCTCGGCGTCTCCTTCATGCATTGCCCTAGCAACTAGCTCGACATCTCCTTCATGTATTGCCCTGGCGACTAGCTCGGCATCTCCTTCATGTATTGCCCTGGCAACTACCTCTAGCCTTGCTTTGGCAAGTGATCCTGCACATACACACAAAACCCACCAAAGCAGCATATTTTCCCACAAAAACTACCAAGTTATGTAATCAAGCTCAACGATGGAAGGAAACATAGATTAATGCATGAATGGCTAATTATGCAACTAATATGAGCCTAAGTCTAACAATAATATGAGTAAAAAGGGTAAGAAAAATAGTACTTTTGAACACTTATCAGAAGTCTTCATAGTGAAGTCTACCCAAAAGAAGCGGTGATTTCTCAATGAATGAGTCTGAACTGAAACCCGAGAGAGAATTAGATGAGGATTGGTGGAGGGAAGAAGACGATGGAGGACTCAAGCTTTATTTTCATTATTTCATTGTAAAACTATTTCAGAGAGGGTAAAGGAATGCTTATCACAAAACAAGCAACTCGGTGCTATGGTAGATTATCAATTTTGGATTAACAATGGAAAGACTTGGGGATGAAGAATATGGATAGTCAGGGAGGCAAAAGGTTTGAGAGTGACTGAAGGAAGTCATCATTTAATGCTGACTGTTTTGTGAAGTAGGAAAGGTGACAATAGGCGGTGAGTGGATAGGGTTGCGACATGTGGAGTAGTTATAGGTTATGGTGAGGGTAGAAACAAAATTTCCATATATTAAATAAGCCACGACAACTGAGTTGCCTATGCACTCTTTTACCAAGATGATCCAATCGGCCATCACACCTCAACTCACGATAACCTGGCCTATCTCTCTCTCATTTGATCTCATTTATTCTTTTACTTTATTGCCTTCTAGTTTAGTTATTAGTTAAACTCCTATAATCCTTTATTTGTTTTTTTACTTTTTACAATGCAAGAGACTAGATTCTTGAAGTGTCACCAATCCCTGTGGAGACGATATCTTTTATACTATAACTTTGCAACGTGTATACTTGAACAATTGCGAAGCACTTATTACGCGCAACAAGTTTTTGGCGCCGTTGCCGGGGATTGGCAATAACGACTTTGTTTTTATTTTCTTGCACTTTCTTTTTACTTTTCTTGTTTAAGATTCAAAGGGCTAACAAACTTTGGTTTTGCATTGGTATATGACCAGGGCGAGACCGACTACACCAGAATATCCATTTGATCCAGAAATCGAACGAACCTTACAAAGACTTAGACGAAGGATAAGAGTAGCAATGGCTAATCAATACGGCAATATGAATCAAGATGTTTCAGCAGGAGGAGGAGTGATTCTTGCACGAAACATAACTATTCGAGACTATCTTGAAGAAGATCTTGATGGGCTTAACCCAGGAGTTGTCGCACCTGAAATCGAAGCCGACCACTTTGAGTTAAAATCGGTATTGTTTAATATGATCAAAACAATTGGTCAGTTTGGCGGCTCAGCAACTGAAGATGCACGACAACATCTGAAATCTTTCCTCGAGATTTGCAACTCGTTCAAAATACACGGAGTCACCCCCGATGTCTTACGATTAAGATTATTCCCCTATTCACTGAGGGATAGGGAGAAAGCATGGTTGAATAGCATTCCTGCCGGATCAATAGCATCTTGGATCGATCTTTGTGATGATTTCCTTGCTCAATTTAATCCTACAAATTTGACTGATAAGCTTTGTAACGACATTACTTCTTTTCGGCAGGCAGATGATGAATCCATGTACGAGGCTTGGGAGCGATACAGAGAACTTCTACACAAATGCCCCCTACACGGATTCTCGGTGTGGACTCAACTAACAATGTTTTACAAATACACCAACAAGGATGATGCTAGATGCCTCGGCAAACGTCATACTCCTAGATAAGTCACCAGAGGAAGCAATGCAAATTTTAAACAGGCTGGCCAATAATGATTATCAATTCCCATCTACTAGAAGAGGAGGAGTTAGATGCCAAGCCACAATACATGAACTAGGATCATCAGATTCAATTTCGGCACAATTGGCCACTTTAACCAAGATGGTCCAGAACATGCAAAAACCAAACAACACACATGAAGTAAAGGTAATGGATTATTTTTGTGAGTTATGTGGTGATAACCATAATTCTTCTGAATGTATGCAGAATCCGAAATCCAGCTTCTATGTGGGGAATTACAATCGGAACAACAATGTGTGTCCAATACATACAATCCAGCTTGGAAGAAGCACCCGAATTTTTCATGGAGTAATCCCAGCAATGCTCTAAACTAGAACAATCAGAATGCACAAGCATCGGGATTCCATCAAAATATGCCACGACAACAGTTGCAGCAGCAACAACCTATAACATCTAGTTCTTTGGAAAATTCTCTCAATGCTTTTATGATGAAAACTGAATCTTATATGGTTGAGAATAGTAACTTCATAAAAAGAACTGATGCTTTTATTAACAGGTCCGAGATGAGATTGCAAAACCAAGAGGCGGCAATCAGATCATTAGAAAATCAAGTCGGACAATTTGCTCAAAATCTGAATACTAGACCGCAAGGAGGTTTACCTAGCGATACTGAAGTCGCAAGAGGAACTGGCCATGAGCAATGTAAGGCAATCACCACTAGAAGTGGCTAACAACTTAGAGAGGCTCAAACCCGCTCATCAAACAAAACTCCACAAAAAGATCAAGACGAACCTAGCGGCAAAGCCTCAGATGTTGAACCAGGAATTGCCGTAGCAACCGGCAATAAGCATGCTGTAGAAACCGGTAATAAGCATGCCTCGACAACCGGCAGTAAGCATGCTTCGGCAACCGATGATAAAGATGCCTCGGCAACTTGCGATAAGCACGCCTCAGCAACCCCAGTTGATACCGCCTCAGCAACTCCAGTTGTCCCGGCAATGACGTCAATCAGATTTCAAACCAATGAAAGGATCGAAGATATCCAACTTCCACCACCATTCCCACAAAGGTTGAAGTGAAAAAAGCAAGAATACCAATTCAAGAAGTTCCTTGATATCCTAAAGCAAGTCCACATCAACTTGCCATTTGTGGAAGCAATTGAACAATTGCCAAACTATGCCAAGTTTCTTAAAGACATTGTGTCTAAGAGAACAAGGCTAGGAGAGTTTGAAACAGTTGCCGCAACAGAGGGATGCATGGCAATGTTGCACAATCGTATGCCACCCAAGTTGAAGGATCCCGGAAGTTTCACAATACCTTGTTCTATTGGAAATTACTATGTCGGGAAAGCATTATGCGACCTTGGGGCTAGCATAAATTTGATGCCTAAATCAGTTTTCCAGAAACTAGGAATCTGGAAGGCAAGACCTACAACAGTTATGTTGCAGCTAGCCGATAGATCCTATGTGCATCCAGAGGGAAAAATCGAGGACATACTGGTAAAAGTTGATAAATTTATTTTTCCCGCTGACTTTATTGTTTTGGATTGTGAAGTAGATGAGCATACACCCATCATTCTCGGGAGACCATTCCTAGCAACAGGGAGAACCTTGATCGATGTTGAAAAGGGAGAACTCACAATGAGGGTGAATGACCAGCAAGCTAGACTAAATGTGTTCCAAACATTAAGGCATGCCGATGATCCAGAAGAATGATAACTTCTTCATGCCACGGCAGAGTTTAACTTCGACGAGGAATTTAGTTGCCTCGGCAACTACATTGCCGATCAAGAAGAACCTGAGGAGTATGAAGAACCGGTCGATGAGGAACAACAAGAAGAGGCAAATTGGCTAGTCAATCGACCAGGAAAAGAAGCAGATCAAAATGTTGATGCTACACAAGAAGGCAATAGGGAGGAGGACGCGGATCTAGAGATATACGATGCATTCCCGAATAAACAACTTTTAGTTGCCTCCGCGACCATGGACGAACATGCCTCGGCAACCCTCGATGCCTCGATAACAATAGACCCGCACGCCTCGGCAACTATGGACGCGCACGCCTCAGCAACCCTTGACGCTGCAGTAGCCCTTGACGCGCACGCCTCAGCAATTTTGGGAGTAGTCACCACGGCAGCACATGCCTCGGTAATACCCTGGTACGCGGATTTAGTTAATTTCCTTGTTTGTGGAATTTTACCTTATGGCATTACTCACCAAGGGAAGAAGCGGTTCCGCCATGATGCTAAGCATTACTTTTGGGACGAGCCTCTTTTGTTTAAACAATGTGCAGATCAGGTCATACGCCGATGTGTCCCTGAAGAAGAGCAACAGAATGTGCTTCGACAATGCCATTCTTCACCCTATAGAGGACATTTTGGAGGAACTCGTACCGCGGCCAAAGTTTTGCAATCCGGTTTGTATTGGCCAACATTGTACAAAGATGCCCAAGACTTTTACAAGCAATGTGATCGTTGCCAGAGGATGGGCAATATCTCTAGACGACATGAGATGACGCTCTAGAACATTATCGAGGTGGAATTGTTCGATGTGTGGGGGATCGATTTTATGGGACCTTTCCCATCTTCACTCGGCAACCTCTACATTTTACTTGCTGTTGACTACGTGTCTAAATGGGTTGAGGCAGCTGCAGTTCCCAACAATGATTCCAAGACCGTGCAACGATTCTTGCAGAAAAATATATTTACTCGGTTTGGGATGCCGAGAGCAATTATCAGTGACAAAGGCAAGCATTTTGACAACAGACTAATTTCCAAGATGTTGCAACGCTTCGGCATACCACACAAGATCGCCACGGCATATCACCCACAAACCAACGTGGCAAGCAGAAATTTCCAACTGGGAATTGAAGGGTATACTCGAGAAAGTTGTAAATCCCTCTAGGAAGGATTGGTCATTAAGACTAGATGACTCACTTTGGGCATATCACACTGCATTCAAAACACCCTTAGGTATGTCCCCCTTCCGACTTGTCTATGGCAAAACATGCCATCTACCGGTGGAAATCGAACACAAGGCATACTGGGCAATCAAGACCGTGAATATAGATTGGTAAAATGCCAGACAAAAGCGTTTGTTGGACCTCAACGAGATAGAAGAATTCTGTGCACTCGCCTATAACAATGCATGAATCTACAAGGAGAAAACAAAGCAATAGCATGACAAGAAACTATTGCCGCGGCAATTCATGCCAGGACAACTAGTTCTCTTATTCAATTCTCGGCTAAAACTTTTCCCGGGAAAGCTGAAATCAAGATGGTCGGGACCATTCGAAGTTGTTAAACCATTCTCCCATGGTGCCGTGATAATTAAGTCCATCTCTAACAACCATGAATTCAAAGTTAATGGACAATGATTGAAACACTACAATGGTGCCCATGTGGAACGTAACAAAGAAGTGGTCAACTTAGGAGATGCATGAGCATGCTCTCCTTTGAATATTTTCTTTTTCTTTTTCTTTTTATTTTTAAGAGATATTTTATTTTTCTTCATTATCTTTAGTTTCTAGGTTCTCTTTGTTTTCTTTTCCACAACAAGACTCACAACCACTATGCTAAGGAAATTTCCTGCCGACATCCTTGCCCCGACACCCAATGAAGTAGTCGCCACGGTAACTGCAACAGATGATGTCGCGGAAACCTACATCGTGCCTGCACAAGCTGATGCCATGGCAACCAACCCTGAAGATGCCACGGCAACCAAAGCTAAAGACGTCCCGGCAACCACTGCAAAAGCCAAAGGTAAAGCACCTATGCCCGAATCAAATCCTACAGAATCATTTTCTGATTTTTCAGATTCGGACGAGTCCTCCATTGCACCAACAAAGACCATACCAATTGGATCCTCCAAGCGAAAAGACAATGACACTGATGAAGAGGACGATGAGGACAACCCCGTACGAGGATCGATTCCACCACCGGTAACAAGGAAACAACCATCGGCAACAAGGAAACACCGACCAAAAGGAAACTAATCATCTACGATGACGAACTCTCGGAGTAAGTCCTCGTATGCATTTTATTTTTCATTAGTTTTATTTTTCTTTAAAGCATGCATTGAGGACAATGCCTCACTCGAGTTTGGGGGGGATTGTTATTAGTAGTTACCATGTCTAGTTACATTCATCTTAAGTATTACATTTAGGATACATAGATTGCTTGCCATGCCTTTAATTGGAACAATAATTGCTTAGATTTGATGAATATCCGATGATGACTTTGCCAATGCACTTAATTGATAGAATTTTTATTCTAGGATAACCATGGAAAAACTTAGATTTTTACTATGATGCTAAATTTGATGAAACACTGTTGTGGTTTGATTGATTTAAGGAATTCTAGTAAACTTAGGTTGATAATTAACAAATTGGGGGATTAGAATAAAAATTGGATGAATGCTAGAGGTGCCCGAAATTGGCTCTAGCATGTGCTAAAAATTTATCACTAGAGGTGCCCGAAACCGGCTCTAGTATGTGTAAAAAAACATTTTGATCGCTAGAGGTGCC
Organism: Hibiscus mutabilis; assembly: GCA_019671005.1. Classification (NCBI taxonomy): domain Eukaryota; kingdom Viridiplantae; phylum Streptophyta; class Magnoliopsida; order Malvales; family Malvaceae; genus Hibiscus; species Hibiscus mutabilis. The sequence continues at coordinate 30,477,334 of CM033718.1, read as the reverse complement.
CGAAACCGGCTCTAGTCGAATAAATTAACTTAATAAAACTAAAAACAAAACACTAGAGGTGCCCAAAACTGGCTCTAGTTAAAACATGTTAAAAAGAACCCAATGAAGTAATTTGAAAACCTATTGTTTGCATAGAATCCGAAAAATCAACTTGCACACAACTCCACACACTCTCACAAGCATTATACTTTGTGCCCTGGTTCAGAGAATTGAAATCAAGTTCAAAGCTAAGTTTGTGAAAATTGAAGTTTTGGCAGGTAATTATGAGTTTGCATTGCTTGAGGACAAGCAATAGTTCGAGTTTGGGGGTGTGATAAGTGTTCAAAAGTACTATTTTTCTTACCCCTTTTACTCATATTATTGTTAGACTTAGGCTCATATTAGTTGCATAATTAGCCATTCATGCATTAATTCTTGTTTCCTTCCAACGTTGAGCTTGATTACATAACTTGGTAGTTTTTGTGGGAAAATATGATGCTTTGGTGTGTTTTGTGTGTATGTACAGGATCATTTGCCAAAGCAAGGCTAGAGCTAGTTGCCAGGGTAATACATGAAGGAGATGCCGAGCTAGTTGCCAAGGCAATGCATGAAGGAGATGCCGAGCCAGTTGCCAGGGCAACTGTCGACAAGAGCAAAGGTGATATGGTAGTCAAAATTGATGACTAGACAAGCCCAAGATGGCGTGGAGCAAAGCCCAATCCCAAAGGAATTTGATTTCCATGAAAAGATTAAAGAAGAATTAAATTCCAAGAAGATAGGAGAAGTTCTAGTAGGAATATAATTATAATAAAGAATTATATTCTTTAAAGATAATTTAATTCCAACTTAACTTCCTCCTCAAAGAAGGACTTTGACCTAGCCCTATAAATAAGAGGGAGATTTCGACAATCCATAGAGAGCAAGTGAGGGGAATTTCGACAAGTCCAAGGAGGGCAAGAGGAGAGAATTTTCGACAAGCATCTAGGGCAAGGAGGATTTTGACAAGCCTCCTTCTTCATCCTTTTCTTTCTTGTTCGATTGGGTTCATGCTAGGGATTATTTATCTTGTGTTTCTTTGGAACCTAGCCATGAACCAAATCTATTTGGCTATGGTTATTGTGTTTTGTGGTTGTGAGAAACTATTGGTTTTTGTTTAGGTAATAAGAGTTTATATTCAAGGTTTATTCATTCTTGGTTCTTATTTTTGTTTGCGAGTGAATTGGGAGAGGATCTCGTGATTTCATCTATTTATCTAATATCGGGAGAGTTAGATTCAAGAAACGAATGAATATGATCTTTATTCAATCTATTGATGGTGAAGATTAATCCGACTTAGGAATAAGTTAAGGATTTCAACGGCTAAGAGGAGCACAAGATTGGTTGTTGTTCACCCTTGATTCACGCAGGGATGTATTATCAAGGCATGCACAAGTAGCTAGAGTTTCAACTTAGGGATAAGAAGAAACCATTGAAGAACGCTCTGCCGTACCTTGAAGGTTGCTGCCCAAAAGCCCAAGAAGTTTCCCAACTAGTTGCCCAGGCAACCATCGATTAGTTGCCAAGGCAACCCCATTGTGCAAATTGCCACGGCAACTGAGTTGCCTATGCACTCTTTTACCAAGACGATCCAATCGGCTATCACACCTCAACTCAGATAACCTGGCCTATCTCTCTCTCATTTGATCTCATTTATTCTTTTACATTATTGCCTTCCAGTTTAGTTATTTGTTAAACTCCTATAATCCTTTATTTGTGTTTTTACTTTTTACAGTGCAAGAGACTAGATTCTTGAAGTGGCACCAATCCCTGTGGAGACGATATCTTTTATACTATAACTTGCAATGTGTATACTTGCACAATTGCGTAGCACTTATTACGCGCAACAATAGGCCCAACAAAACATTACATATACTAGTCTTAAACACACAACAAAATGCATGATGAAGGCTACCTATTACAAGTTCTAGTGCCACCAAACTAGGAGCATACAAATAGTATGAAATCATACTTTCAAGCTTGCTTCAAAATGTTTCTTCGAACTCAAGATATGCTCTTGAAAGTGTCCTTAATCTGTTATGGGAAGAATGAAGAGTAGAGTGGTAAGTACAAGTTATGTACTTAGTGAGGTAACACTAAGCTAAGCAATTTCAAGTATACATATCCAAGATTACAAGTATTTCAAAGAATCAAGGTCATCACTACATGTCACATGCTATTCGAATGAATAGGGAAAACATGGGCAAGCTTCATATATCACACATTCAACATTGCAACATCCATCATGTATCCATAACATACTATTCGAATTATTGCTTAAGAGACAAGCAATCAAAAACACCAAGTACCAAGTAGGCATTCTTACACAATAACATCATCTATCATTTCTTTCATGTGAAGTAACTAGTTATACAATCATTCATGTGTTATCTTTCAAGGCAAGGATGTTCATTCAAGAATCTTACAAAACAAGTAATGTTCACATCACATAACCAACGCAAACAATGTTCATTTCAAGTTATTAATTAATCTTATAACACCCTTGGTAAGTAGTTCACTAGATAATCAAATCTTCAACTATATGCACCGAAGTGCCATTATGCACCGTAGTGCCAATATATACCGTCGTGCCAATATGCACCGTAGTGCCAAAATGCACATTCGTGCCAATATGCATCGTAGTGCCAATATGCACTGTAGTGCCAATATGAGCTCTAGATTCTAAGGCATACCCTCCTATCTATCCAAACTAGCTACTAAGGTTGTTGATTATCAATTTCATTCAAGCTTTATATAATTCATTAATCAAGACATGATTATTCCATTCAAAAGCCAAACACTTAGTCTTATGGAGTCTTAACTCCCAAGACAAGTCTATCCATGCCATTCGAATGGCATGAATACAAGGTCGTACCATTGTTCATTTCATTTCAACCAGCCATGTATATCAATTACAAAACATTCATATGTATGCAATGTGCGTACCTTATTCTCCAAGCAAGCATGCCATTTCATACCTTTGGCATAAGCAATGCAACATGTCAAGCATTTCATTTCGTTTACTTAACACTCAAGTAAACAAATAGATCATGGGATCAAACAAGTTGACACTCATATCATTCTTCCCTTAATTAGCAAATATATATTAGGTCATGTTACATGGAAATGTCATTAAATTAAGACAATAGCAAGGTTGGTTGGGACCTAAGTCCTAACCCTAAGGATAGTTACACTCACAACACTCCTAGCTAATCACTTGTATCCAAATCCCTTTGCCTCTTGATTTGGGATGTTCACTCTTTTCTTCCTCTTCCACAACTTGCTGTCCTTGGTCTAGCAAGCATAACATATACAATTCATCAAAACATGCACATAATGTCACACACATATAGTAACAATGTTACCATATTTGTACCTAACATTTAGCTATTGTTTTTACGCTTTCTTTTAAGCATTTCTTACTTGTTCCTCTAAATTGTTATTACCTCATTTGAGGACATAACTGGACATATCACAATGTCCCAAAACTATTTTGGAAACAGTTTGCTTCTAGGTGCAAATACAGTCCCAAACTGCCCAGGACACTGCTGCCTGGCAGTTTGCTCATTGTCACTTTAAATGGTCATATCTTTTAATCCATACGTCTAAATTTCGATTAATTTACACCGTTGGAAAGCTAACAAAATTGTATTTATGACCATATAAGCCAGCTATTTCTAATTACAGTTTCTAGCATAGGATCCAGATTTCAGTTCTGTTTTCACCCAGTGAAAGTAGACATACTAAGGATCATGTCACTAAAATTTCATCCCTGAATTTGATCTATACAAATTTTGGTGAATTTTCAAAGTTACTGCCCAAAACATAGCAATTTTGGGCAGCTTGCACCTATTCACATTTTAATTCCTTTAATTTATTTTAACCAATGTTTTGGCCTTATAATTCATTTCATATGAAATACTAAACATGTTTAGTCAATTTTAATTCATTTTTCATGGTGACCAAAACAGAGTAAGTTGGTTAAGTTGCTTAATTTTGCATGTTTACACAATTTGCTCTTACTAAAACAGTTTCTAGGCTATATGACTTTGTTCATACTTTTATCTTTCATTTCCAGCATTGGTTACTAACAATTTAGCTTGTTTACCACCTTAATTATTTTACCTAATCATGATCATGTTCAATTCATTAATTCCATAGCTCAATTACATGTTCTAACAGTTCAATTCTTACAACATCTCATTTGGAATTTCCAGCAACCTAATTTTGTTACACCATCACTTACACATAAATTTCAGCATAATACCTAGTGTTCATTCTCCAAGTTTACATAATCCTACAACAATTCAATCATCTAACAACATATTCAATAGTAAATTTCATCTATAATCATCAAAACAGCCCAAGTCAATAAGTATAGTTGCCTATTCGATTAAACAAGAGCAGAATCATACTTACTTTGCTTCTAGCTTTAATTTCCTTACAAAATCCTATACATGCAAGCTTAATTTCCCTTCATCAATGGCTGATCTCTCAAACTCTCTTTCTCCCTAATTTCTTCTTCAATTTCGGCGTAATGAAGAATTGGATGAAGATGACATCCCTTGCATTGGATTTATGAAATGTCCAAAATGTCCTTCAATTAATCCTTAACCTTAACTTAATCTAGGGCATCAAGGGTATCGTAGAATTTAGCATGCAATCACCCAATTTGCTATGCATTTCGATTTGGTCACTTACTTTATTTATTCTTCTAATTAAGTCCTTTAATTTGGCATTCATATCTGTTAATTATTCAATTCAACCCTTAATTGACTTTACTTAATTCAAAATGATTTAACTATTTAGCAATTCTAAATAGTGGTAAGATTCTAAGCCCTATTTAGGGGTTTTACAATTCTTCCTCCCTTAAATTAAATTCATCCTCGAATTTACCTGAATTGAATAGGTGAGGATATTGTATCCTCATGACTTCTTTTGATTCCCAGGTAGCTTCTTCCACCTTATGGTTTCTCCATAAGATCTTAACAAGGGGAACAATCTTGTTCTGAAGCTTCCTTACTTCTCAGTCAAGAATCTGAATAGGTTCTTCTTCGTAGGACAAATTAGGATTCAATTCTACTTCTTTGGGCTCAAGGATGTGTGAAGGATCAAATCGATACCTTCTGAGCATTGAAACGTGGAAGACATTGTTTATTCTATTGAACTCTCTAGGAAGAGCTAGTCGATAGGCCACTGGACCAATTCTTTCAACAACTTTAAATGGTATAATGTATCGGGGACTGAGCTTCTCCTTTCTTCCAAATCTGAGCACTTTCTTCCAAGGTGAGACCTTTAGGAAGACTTTGTCTCCAATAGCATACTGGATGTCCTTTTCAAGTCAGCATACGCTTTCTTCTATCGAAAGCTGCCTTCAATCGATCGTGAATGATCTTGATTTGTTCATCAGTTTCCCGAAGCAATTGTGGTCCTAGAATCTTGTTCTCTCCCAATTCGGACTAGCATAGAGGAGTTCTACATCTTCTACCATATAGAGCTTCGAATGGTGCCATTTAAATAGAAGATTGATAGCTATTGTTGTAGGCAAACTCTACAAGAGGTAGGGATTTCTCCCAATTCTTCCCGAAGTCGATAATACAAGCTCGTAGCATATCTTCTAGCACTTGAATGATTCTCTCAGATTAGGCATCCGATTGAGGATACTTTAGCTCCTATAGCATTTTGCAGAGAATTCCAAAATCGAGAAGCAAATCAAGGGTCACGATCGGAGATGATTGCTGTAGGCACACCGTGTAACCAAATAACTTTATAGATGTACAACTCGGCAAGGGTTTCCAAGCTCATGTTCATGCAAACAGGGATGAAGTGAGTAGATTTAGGGAATCTATCAACAATCACCCATACAACATTATTCTTTCTTGGAGTAGAAGGAAGACCGGTGACAAAGTCTATAGTAATTCGATCCCACTTCCACTGGGAAGTTTAATAGGTTGGAGCAGTTCAATAGGGACTTGATGCTTGGCTTTGACTCTTTGACAAGTTAAGCACTTGGATACGAAGTCCGTGATTGCAGATTTGATGCCTGGCCACCGGTATAGTGGCTTTAGGTTCTTATACATCTTAACCGATCTAGGGTGGATCAAGAAAGAACTTTGATGTGCTTCTTACAACATTTCCCGCTTCAATTGTTTGTTGTTAGGAACATAGACTCTATCTTTGAAATAGAGGAGTCTATTTGACTTGAGGGAGAAGTCAGAGCTAGACTCAGAACTAAGCTTAGACATGATCTTCTGAAGATCTAGATCAACTTGTTGAAGTTCTTTGATCCTCGAAACTAGATTGGATTGAACTTTAAGTTCAGACAAGAATTTTCGACCCTTGGATAGTCAGAAATGAGCATTGATAGCTATAGTAGCTACGAAATAATTAACAAGGTCATTAGAATGATTTTCAATAGATTTCTTGTAATATAAGGCACTGTTCGAATTGTTTCTTGAAGAAAAAGGCATTATTCGAATGCTTTCTTACAAGCTAATAAAGACTCAATTTCAATGGTTACATGTATTTTAGGCACAATTCTTATTCAAATGGTAGTTTACTTTTCAAGGAGTTTTCGAATGGTAACTTCTAGCTTAAGGAAACTCTAGATTCATTGTTTGCAAAACAAGAAAAGGCATGATTCGAATGAATTTAATCAGAATTCTAGATTTAGGAGTTACCCAAGTATGGTCTGCGACTAAGGGCGTCAGGAACTACATTTGCTTTCCCTGGATGGTAGTCGATAACCAAGTCATAATCCTTAAGTAATTCGAGCCATCTCCTTTTCCTCAGATTAAAGTCCTTCTGAGTTTGAAGGTATTTGAGACTTTTGTGATCGGTAAATAGATTGCATTTCTCTCCGTATAGATAGTGTCTCTATATCTTGAGAGTAAATACGATAGCTGCTAGTTCCAGATCGTGCGTTGGATAATTAGACTCATGTGGCTTTAGTTGCCTTGAAGCATAGGCAATTACGTTCCCATCTTGCATCAGGACACAACCGAGTCCTAGATGAGAAGCATCACTGTAAACAGTGAATTCTTTGACCGATTATGGTTGGATGAGTATCGGGGCATGAGTCAGAGCTCACTTCAGTTTATCAAAGCATCGTTGTTGGCTCTCCGACCAAACGAAATGCGTATCTTTGCGGGTAAGCTTAGTAAGGCTTGTGGCAATGGAGGAAAGCCCTCAAACCTTCTAAATACACGACTAAACCGAGAAAGCTTCGGAACTCGCTTACATTCTTTGGAGGTCTCCAATCTAGAATAGACTGAATCTTGCTTGGATCGACTTTGATTTCTTCAGCTGAGATAACATGGCCAAGGAAAGAAACTTCTGGTAACCAAAATTCACATTTGGAGAACTTGGCATAGAGATGATGTTCTCGGAGTGTTTGCAAGACAATTCGGAGGTGTTTAGCATGTTCCTCCTTATTCCGAGAGTACACCAAGATGTCGTCGATGAATACGACCACAAACTTGTCAATATAGGGCTTCAATACCCGATTCATGAGATCCAAGAAAGTAGCTGGAGCATTCATTAACCCGAATGGCATTACGAGGAATTCGAAGTAATGCCATTCGAGTACAAAATGCTATCCTGGGTACGTCTTGTTCTTTCACTTTCATTTGATAGTACCCCGATCGAAGGTCGATCTTAGAGAATACGAAAGCATCCCTAAGTTGATCAGAAAGATCTTCAATTCTGGGCAGGGGATACCGGTTCTTGATAGTGAGCTTGTTTAACTGGCGATATTCAATACAAAGCCGCATAGTCCTGTCTTTCTTTTTCACAAACAGGACTGGAGCAGCCCAGGGAGAAATGCTAGGCCACATGAAACCTTTATCTTGCAACTCCTGAAGTAGCTTCTTCAAATATTTCAACTCGACAGGTGACATTCTATAAGGTGTAATGGACACCGAAGTTGTTCCAGGCTAAACTTCAATCCCGAAGTCTACTTCTCTGGTTGGCGGGACACCAGGGAGTTCCTCAGGAAAAACATCAATGAATTCAGAAAGAACAGGTATGCTAGGCAAATCGAATTCAATTTCATCTTGAAGAATCATATTAGCAAAGATTGAGGTTGGTTTCTTGTCTATTAAGAGAATGGAATCTTTCCCTAAACCCAAGAGATGCAGTCTCCTATTTTGGCAATCTACCCAGGCCTCGTGTTTACTTAACCAATCTAACCCCAATATCAAATCAAATTCACAAAATGGCAAGACATAAAGATCAATAGGAAATGGGACATTTTAAATGGTCAAGGGATCTTGCTTGTGGCACAAGTTAATGGTTGTTTTTCCTCTTAATGGATTCGAAACTACAAGATTTGTTTCAATAATTTCGAGATTTAATTTTAGCGTGTTGATCAAGGCAGAACAAAAAAATGAATGGGTAGACCCTGAATCAATTAAAGCATATGCAAGACTGGAATTTAACTCAACGGTACCTGTGATAACATCGAGAGCTTCTTCATCATCTTTACCATGAATGTGGTACATACGAGCAGGGGCTCGAGATTCTTGATGAGTTTGAGCATTCGAATAGTGGCCCTTTTGTTTCCCTTGATTCTCGGGCTGAGCTTGTCTGGGTGCTTTGTTTCGGTTAGGTCAAGCTGAGCTAGCAATTGCAGAAACTCGATTCGAAGCCTTGTTGGGATTCTAGGGACAATCTCGAATATAATGATTAGAGGCTCCATATGAGTAGCATAGATTCTGATGAGCTCTGCAGTGGCCAGTATGATGTTTCTGGTAGAAATTGCAAAGTGGGTATTGATTAGCTTTAGCCTGATTCCCCGTGCTATCAACAAAAGCAACAAGGGTAAAGTCATTACAACCGTTTGAGGTTTTAGGATGTAATTACTCTTTTGATTAGGGGTATAGTTTGAAGAGTGTCCCTTGGAATGTTTGGACTTCTTTGACTGCTAGTGTGGCTTGTCATTGTTCCTAGGTCGTTTGTCCTTCCATGAGTGTCTTCTCTTGCGTCTTTCTGAGGCTTTCATGTTCGCCTCAGTAGCAATGGCCTAGTTTACCAAATTTTGGAAATCGGTGAAACCCAGAGCAGTGAATATAGGGCTTAATTCATGATTTAACCCGTCGATGAACATTCGGCACTTGTCGGCCTCAATTTTTATATATTCAGACCCATACTTGTAATATTTGCAAAAGTCGCTTACGTATTGCTTGATAGGTCAGCCAGCTTGTTTAAGATACAAGAATCGCTTTCGATGTTCGGCAAGATATTGTTCGCTGATATATTTCGTCCTAAACTCATCGAGGAAGAACTTCCAAGTAATAGACTCCGTAGGACCAGTCAGGGTAGTGGTTTCCCACCAGCTCAGTGCTTCGTCTGCCAACAGTGCGATGGCACACTCGAGTTTATGCTCGTCAGGACATGGCAATTGTTTAGTCAGAATAGGAGTAGTGGCCTCTAACCAGTACTCAGCTACTTTAGGATTAGCCTCATCGGTGTCAGTGAAGGTATAGGCCCGATGTAGAGCCATCTTGTCAATCGGGGCTCGGTTTGGCACAACAACAATAGGAGCAATAGGATAATCTTGTTTTAAGTCAGTTATAAGATGATTGAACATCTCCTTCATACTTATAAGGCATTCTTGCTGCACAGGATTGATAGCAGGAGCATTCTGTTGAGCAACAGCTTGAGCTCGATGTTCAGCTTGTTGTTGAGGAGGATTATGCTCCATCCTCACACTATCTCCTTCATTCGAGGAGCCTATGGGACTCTCATCATCCCGAGAAAGTCTTGTTTCTGACATTCTAGTTCAATCAGAACAATAAGAGTCTTAGTTTTCACATTTAAGCAACAATACAAGCTTATATCAAGTCTCCTAGGTGGCACAATATCCTATATGTTGCAAATAAGCTTAGTTTAGTCCTAGAACCGACTAAAAAGCTCTGATTACAAATAAATGTAACACCCCATCCCTAAGTTAGCCGTAATCTAGTTCAAGAGTGTTACCAAAGCGAGAACAAAGCAGGAGATAGGTTACTTGTCAAACAATTAACCTCGATATACATGACTTGCAACGCAAGTGACATAAACACAACCATACAAGACATATAAAACAAACATACAAATCATACTTTTAAACATTAGGCATACCAAATAGGGTACAAATTTATTCCTTTTCATTTCATTTCAAGTATGCATTTAGGTTACCACTTTTCATGCTTAATTAACAAACCTACTTACATATCACATATTCATTCCATTAGCAAGAACTAGGCATAACTTTATTCTTTCAATTAGCTTACTTGCATCTCAAGATACTACTTAGTTAACCAATCAACATGATCAATACAAGGCTTCATACTTATTTCCTAAGTTACCACTATCATAATAGGATTTACCATACCATTTCAATACCCATACACCATTCGAACAACAATGACATGTATGGCATACTTCACAATAGGTTTCTATTAGACATGACCCAGTTTACATCCTTATTACATATGCATATACCCTATTCGAATAACTAGGTGGTCACTTAACAAATTTCATTTGTTTCCTTTTCAAGCAAATCATACTATTTCATGGCATCCTTAACTAGTAACATTGTTAATGCATGCTTGTACATACCTTGGCTCCAATCCAAGCATTTCCAAATCATACCAATGGCAATAAGAACAAATGCATGATCATACGATATTGATCTAGTGTTTGAATCGTTCAAGGTTTCAACATTCATTGAATTACTTTCACAAATTTGCGCAGCATCTTACTTATTTATATACATACCAACATAGTTATATACATAGTTTAAGTCATCGAATTTGGTTACATGATAGGCCCAACAAAACATTACATATACTAGTCTTAAACACGCAACAAAATGCATGATCAATGCTACCTATTACAAGTTCTACTGCCACCAAACTAGGAGCATACAAAGAGTATGAAATCATACTTTCAAGCTTGCTTCAAAATGTTGCTTTGAACTCTAGATATCCTCTTGAAAGTGTCCTTAATCTATTATGGGAAGAATGAAGAGTAGAGTGGTAAGTACAAGTTATGTACTTAGTGAGGTAACACTAAGCTAACCAATTTCATGTATACATATCCAAGATTACAAGTATTTCAAAGAATCAAAGTCATCACTACATGTCACATACTATTCGAATAAAAAGGATAAACATAGGCAAGCTTCACATATCACACATTCAACATTGCAACATCCATCATGTATCCATAACATACTATTTGAATTATTGCTTAAGAGACAAGCAATCAAAAACACCAAGTACCAAGTAGGCATTATTGTACAACAACATCATCTATGCATTTCTTTCATGTGAAGTAACTAGTTATACAATCATTCACGTGCTATCTTTCAAGGCAAGGATGTTCATTCAAAAATCTTACAAAACAAGTAATGTTCACATCACACAACCAAGGCAAAAAATGTTCATTTAAAGTTATTAATTCATCTTATAACACCCTTGGTAAGTAGTGCACTAGATAATCAAATATTCAACAATATGCACCGAAGTGCCAATATGCACTGTGGTGCCAATATGCACCGTCATGCCAATATGCACCATCGTGCAAAAATGCACCGTCCTGCCAATATGCACTATAGTGCCAATATGAGCTCTAGATTCTAAGGCATGCCCTCCTATCTATCCAAACTAGCTACCATGGTTGTTGATTATCAATTTCATTTAAGCTTTATACAATCCATTAATCAAGACATGATTATGCCATTCAAAAGCCAAGCCCTTAATCTTATGGAGTCTTAACTCCCAAGACAAGTCTATCCATGCCATTCGAATGGCATGAGTACAAGGCGGTACCATTGTTCATTTCATTTCAACCAGCCACGTATATCAATCACAAACACATTCATATGTATGCAATGTGCGTACCTTATTCTCCAAGCGAGCATGCCATTTCATACTATTGGCATAAGCAATGCAACATGTCAAGCATTTCATTTCATTTGCTTAACACTCAAGTAAACAAATAGTTCATGGGATCAAACAAGTTGACGTTCGTATCATTCTTCCCTTAGTTAGCCAAATATATATTAGGTCACGTTACATGGCAATGTCATTGAATTAAGACAATAGCAAGGCTGGTTAGGACCTAAGTCCTAACCCTAAGGATAGTTACACTCACAATACTCCTAGCTAATCACTTGTCTCGAATCCAAATCCCTTTGCCTCTTGCTTTGGGATGTTCACTCTTTTCTTCCTCTTCCACAACTTGCTGCCTTTGGTCTAGCAAGCATAACACATACAATTCATTAAAACATGCACATAATGTCACACATATATAGTAACAATGTTACCACATTTGTACCGAACATTTAGCTATTGTTTTTATGCTTTCTTTTAAGCATTACTTACTTGTTCCTCTAAATTGTTATTACCTCATTTTAGTACATAACTGGATAGATCACAATGTCCCAAAACTGTTTTGGAAACAATTTGCTTCTTGGTGCAAATACAGTCCCAAACTGCCCAGGACACTGCCGCCTGGCAGTTTGCACACTATCACTTCAAATGGTCATATCTTTTAATCCGTACGTCATAATTTTGATTAATTTACACCGTTGGAAAGCTTACAAAATTTTATTTATGACCATATAAGGCTTGAATTTTAGTTCTTAGCCAATTAATACAGTTTATTGTTCAAATACAGGGCATTTACACTGTCTGGACAATTTGCACTGTCCAGCTATTTCTAATTACAGTTTCCAGCATAGGACCCAGATTTCAGTTCTGTTTTCGCCTAATGAAAGTAGACATACTAAGGATCATGCCACTAAAATTTCAGCACTGAATTTGATCTATACAAATTTTTTTGAATTTTCAAAGTTACTGCCCAGAACAAAGTAAATTTAGGCAGATTGCACCTATTCACATTTTTAATTTAGTTTAACCAATCTTTTGGCCATATAATTCTTTTCATATGAAATCCTAAACATGTTTAGGAAATTTTAATTCATTTTTCAAGGTGACCAAAACATAGTAAGTTGGTTAAGTTGCTTAATTTTGCATGTTTACACAATCTGTTCTTACTAAAACAGTTTCTAGGCTATATGACATTGTTCATACTTTTATGTTTCATTTCCAGCATTGGTTACTAACAATTTAACTTGTTTAACACCTTAATTACATTACCTAATCATGATCATGTTCAATTCCTTAATTCCATAGCTCAATTACATGTTCTAACAATTCAATTCTTACAACAACATCTCATTTCAAATTTCCAGCAACCTAATTTTGTTACACCATCACTTAAACATAAATTCCAGAATAATACCTAGTGTTCATTCTCCAAATTTACATAATACTACAACAATTCAATCATCTAACAACATATTCAATAGTTAATTTCATCTATAATCATCAAAACAACCCAAGCCAATAAGCATAGTTGCCTATTTGATTGAACAAGAGTAAAATCATACTTACTTTGCTTCTAGCTTTAATTTCCTTACAAAATTCTATACATGCAAGGTTAGTTTCCCTTCATCAATGGCTGATCTCTCAAACTCTCTTTCTCCCTAATTTCTTCTTCAATTTCGGCATAATGAAGAATTGGATGAAGATGAAATCCCTTGTATTGGATTTATGAAATGTCCAAAATGTCCTTTAATTAATCCTTAACCTTAACTTAATCAAGGGCATTAAGGGAATCATAGAATTTAGCATGCAATTACCCAATTTGCTATACATTTCGATTTGGTCACTTTAAATTGGTTACTTTACTTCATTCATTCTTCTAATTAAGTCCTTTAATTTGGCATTCATATTTGTTAATTATTCAATTCAACCCTTAATCGACTTTACTTAATTCAAAATGATTTAACTATTTAGGAATTGTAAATAGTGGTAACATTCTAAGCCCTATTTAGGGGTGTTACAATTCTCCCCCTTAAATTAAATTCTTCCTCGAATTTACCTGAATCGAATAGGTGAGGATATTGTTTCCTCGTGACTTCTTCATATTCCCAGGTAGCTTCTTCCACCTTATGGTTTCTCCATAAGATCTTAACAAGGGGAACAATCTGGTTCTGAAGCTTTCTTACTTCTCAGTCAAGAATCTGAATAGGTTCTTCTTTGTAGGACAAATCATGATTCAATTCTACTTCTTTGAGCTAAAGGATGTGTGAAGGATCAGATCGATACCTTCTGAGCATTGAAACGTGGAAGACTTTGTGTACTCCATCGAACTCTCTAGGAAGAGCTAGTGGATAGGCCACTGGACCAATTCTTTCAACAACTTCAAATGGTCTAATGTATCGGGGAATGAGCTTCTCTTTTCTTCCAAATCTGAGCACTTTCTTCCAAGGTGAGACCTTTAGGAATACTTTATCTCCAATAGCATACTGGATGTCTCTCCTTTTCAAGTCAGCACACGCTTTCTATCTATCGAAAGCTGCCTCCAATCGATCGTGAATTATCTTGATTTGTTCTTCGGTTTCCTGAAGCAATTAAGGTCCTAAAATCTTGTTCTCTCCCAATTCAGACCAGCATAGAGGAGTTCTACATCTTCTACCCTATAGAGCTTCGAATGGTGCCATTTGAATAGAAGATTGATAGCTATTATTGTAAGCAAACTCTACAAGAGGTAGGGATTTCTCCCAATTCTTCCCAAAGTCGGTAACACAAGCTCGTAGCATATCTTCTAGAAATTGAATGATTCTCTCAGATTGGCCATCCGATTGAGGATGAAAGGCCATACTAAGATGTACTTTAGCTTCTAGAGCATTCTGCAGAGAATTCTAGAATCGAGAAGCAAATCGAGGGTCACGATCGGAGATGATTGTTGTAGGCACACTGTGTAACCGAATCACTTCACAGATGTACAACTCGGCAAGGGTTTCCAAGCTCATGTTCGTACGAACAAGGATGGAGTGAGTAGATTTAGTGAATCTATCAATAATAACCCATACAACATCATTCTTTCAGGGAGTAGAAGGAAGACCGATGACAAAGTCCATAGTAATTTGATCCCACTTCCACTGGGAAGATCAATAGGTTGGAGCAGTCTAGTAGGGACTTGATGCTCAGCTTTGACTCTTTGACAAGTTAAGCACTTGGATACAAAGTTCGTGATTGCAGATTTCATGCCTGGCCACCAATATAGTGGCTTTAGGTCCTTATACATCTTAACCGATCCAGGGTGGATCGAGAAAGAACTTTGATGTGCTTCTTGCAACATTTCTCGCTTCAATTGTTCGTTGTTAGGAACAAAGACTCTATCTTTGAAATAGAGGAGTCCATTTGACTTGAGGGAGAAGTCAGAGCTAGAATCAGAAGTAAGCTTAGACATGATCTTCTGAAGATCTGTATCAACTTGTTGAAGTTCTTTGATCCTCGAAACTAGATTGGATTGAACTTGAAGTTTAGAGAAGAATTTTCGACCCTTGGATAGTCAAAAATAAGCATTGATAACCGTAGTAGTTATGAAAGAATTAACAAGGTCATTAGAATGATTTTCAATAGATTTTTTGTAATACAAGGAACTGTTCGAATCGTTTCTTGAAGAAAAAGACATTATTCGAATGCTTTCTTACAAGCTAAGAAAGACTCAATTTCAATGGTTACATGTATTTTGGGTACAATTCATTTTCGAATGGTAGTTTACTTTTCAATGAGTGTTCGAATGGTAATTTGTAGCTTAAGGAAACTCTAGATTCATTGTTTTCAAAACAACGAAAGCCACCATTCGAATGAATTTGATCAGAATTCTAGATTTAGGAGTTACTCGAGTATGGTCTGTGACTAAGGGCGTCAGCAACTACGCTTGCTTTCCCCGAGTGGTAGTCGATAACCAAGTCGTAATCCCTAAGTAATTCGAGCCATCTCCTTTTCCTCATATTCAAGTCCTTCTGAGTTAGGAGGTATTTGAGTCTTTTGTGATCAGAAATAGATTGCATTTCTCTCAGTATAGATAGTGTCTCCATATCTTGAAAGCAAATACGATAGCTACTAGTTCCAGATCGTGCGTTGGATAATTAGACTCATGTGGCTTCAGTTGCCTTGAAGCATAAGTAATTACATTCACATCTTGCATCAGGACACAATCGAGTCCTAGATGAGAAGCACCACTGTAAACAATGAATTCTTTGTCCGATTCTGGTTGGATAAGTACCCGGGCATGAGTCAAAGCTTACTTAAGTTGATCAAAGCTTTGTTGTTGGTTCTCCGACCAAATGAAAGGCGTATCTTTGCGGGTAAGGTTATTAAGGCTTACGGCAATGGAGGAAAAGCCCTTAACAAACCTTCTATAATACCCAGCTAAACCGAGAAAGCTTCAGACCTTGCTTACATTCTTCATAGGTCTCCAATCTAGAATAGATTGAATCTTGCTTGGATCGACTTTGATTCTTTCAGCCGAGATAACGTGGCCGAGGAAAGAAACTTCTGGTAGCCAGAATTCATATTTGGAGAACTTGGCATACAATTGATGTTCTAGGAGTGTTTGCAAGACAATCAGAGGTGTTTAGCATGTTCCTCCTTATTTTGAGAGTACACCAAGATGTCGTCGATGAATACAACCATGAACTTGTCAGGATAGGGCTTGAATACCTGATTCATGAGATCCATGAAAGTAGCTGGAGCATTCGTTAACCCAAATTGCATTACGAGTAATTCAAAGTGGCCATATCGAGTACGAAAGGTTGTCTTGGGTACGTCTTATTCTTTCACTTTCATTTGATAGTACCCCGATCGAAGGTCGATCTTAGAGAATACAGAAGCATCCCTGAGTTGATCAGAAAGATCTTCAATTCTGGACAGGGGATACCGATTCTTGATAGTGAGCTTGTTTAACTGACGATATTCAATACAAAGCCGAATAGTCCCATCTTTCTTTTTCACAAACAAGACTGGAGCACCTCGGGGAGAAGTGCTAGGCCGTATGAAACCTTTATCTTGCAACTCCTAAAGTTGCTTCTTTAATTCTTTCAACTCGATAGGTGCCATTCTATAGGGTGTAATGGACACCGAAGCTGTTCCAGGCTGAACTTCAATCCCAAACTCTGTTTCTCAAGTTGGAGGGACACCAGGGAGTTCCTCGGGAAAAACATCAATGAATTCAGAAACAACATGCATGCTAGGCAAACCGAATTCAATTTCATCTTGAAGAATCATATTAGAAAAGATTGAGGTTGGTTTCTTATCTATTAAGAGAATAGATTCTTTCCCTAAAACCCAGAGATACAATCTCCTATTTTGGCAATCTACCCAGGCCTCGTGTTTACTTAACCAATCTAACCCCAATATCAAATCAAATTCACAAAATGGCAAGACATAAAGATCAATAGGAAAGGGGACATTTTGAATGATCAAGGGAGCTTGCTTGTGGCGCAAGTTAATGGGTGTTTTCCCCTTAATGGATTCGAAACTATAAGATTTGATTCAATAATTTTGGGTTTTAATTTTAGCTTGTTGATTAAGGCAGAACAAAAAATGAATGGCTAGACCCCGAATCAATTAAAGCATATTCATGACTGAAATATAACTCAACGGTACCTGCGATAACATCGAGAGCTTCTTTATCATCTTTACCACGAATGTGGTACATACGAGCAGGGGCTCGAGATTCTTGATGAATCTGAGCATTCGAATAGGGGCCCTTTTGTTTCCCTTGATTCCCAGACTGAGCTTGTCTGGGTGCTTTGTTTCGGTTAGGAGGAGCTGAGCTGGCAATTACAGAAGCTCGATTTGCAGTCTTGTTGGGATTCTGGGGACAATCTTGGATATAATGATCAGAGGCTCTGCATGAGTAGTATAGATTCTATTGAGCTCTGCACTGGCCAGTATGATGTTTCTGACAGAACTTGCAAAGTGGGTATTGATTAGCTTTATCCTGATTCCCCGTGCTATGAATAGAAACAGGGGCTGAAGTCTTTATAACCGTTTGAGGTTTTAGGATGTAATTACTCTTCTGATTAGGGGTATAGTTCCAAGAGTGTCCCTTGGAATATTTGTATTTCTTTGACTGCCAGTGTGGCTTGTCATCGCTCCTGGGTCATTTATCCTTCTAGGAGTGTCCGCTCTTGCATCTTTCCGAGGCTTTCATCTTCGCCTCAATAGCAATGGCCTGGTTTACCAAATTTTGGAAATCGATGATTCCCAGAGTAGTGAATATAGGATTTATTTCATGATTTAACCCATCGATGAACATTTGGCACTTGTTGCCCTCGGTTTTGATATATTCAGACCCATACTTGCAATATTTGCAAAAGTCGCTTACGTATTGCTCGATATGTCGGCCAGCTTGTTTAAGATACAAGAATCGCTTTCGATGTTCAGCTAAATATTGTTCACTGATATATTTCTTCCTGAACTCATCGAGGAAGAACTTCCAAGTAATAGACTCCGTAGGAGTAGTGAGGGTAGTGGTTTCCCACCAGCTCAGTGCTTCATCTACCAATAGAGCGATGGCACACTCGAGTTTATGCTCGTTAGGACATGGCAATTGTTTAGTCAGAATGCGAGTAATGGCCTCTAACCAGTACTTGACTACTTCAGGATTAGCCTCATCGGTGCCAGTGAAGGTATAGTCCCAATGCTGAGCCAGCTTGTCAATCGGGGCTCGATTTGGCACAACAACAGTAGGAGCAATAGGATGATCTTGTTTTAAGGCAGTTACAAGATGATTGAACACCTCCTTCATACTTAGAAGACATTCTTGCTGCACAAGATTGATAGCAGGAGCTTCCTGTTGAGTAACAGCTTGAGCTCGATGTTGAGCTTGTTGTTGAGGAGGATTCTGCTCCATCCTCACACTATCTCCTTCATTCGAGGAGCCTACAGGATTCTTGTCATCCCGATAAAGTCTTGTTTCTAACATTCTAGTTCAATCAGAACAATACAGTCTTAGTTTTCACATTTAAGCAACAATACAAGCTTATATCAAGTCTCCTAGGTGGCACAATATCCTATATGATGCAAGTGAGTTTAGTTTAGTCCTAGAACTGACTAAAAAGCTCTGATTACCAATAAATGTAACACCACATCCCCAGGTTAGTTGTAATCTAGTTCAAGAGCATTACCAAAGCGAGAACAAAGCAAGAGACAGGTTACTTGTCAAACAAGTAACCCCGATATACATGACTTGCAACGCAAGTAACCTCAACACAACCATACATGAAATATAAGGCAAACATAAAAAGCATACTTTTAAACATTAGGCATACCAAATAGGGTACAAATTTATTCCATTTCATTTCATTTCAAGTATGCATTTAGGTTACCACTTTTCATGCTTAATTAACAAACCTATTTACATACCACATATTCATTCCATTAGCAAGAACTAAGCATAACTTTATTCTTTCAATTAGCTTACATGCATCTCAAGATAATACTTATTTAACCAATCAACATGATCAATACAAGGCTTCATACTTATATCCTAAGTTGCTACTATCATAATAAGATTTACCATACCATTTCAATACTCATACACCAATCGAACAACAATGACATGTTTGGCATACTTCACAATAGGTTTCTATTAGACATGACCTAATTTGCATCCTTATTACATGTGTATATACCCTATTTGAATAACTAGGGGGTCACTTAACATATTTCATTTGTTTCCTTTTCAAAGAAGTCATACTATTTCATGGCATCCTTAACTAGTAACATTGTTAATGCATGCTTGTACATACCTTGGCTCCAATCCAAGCATTGTTGAATCATACCAATGGCAAAAAGAACAAATGCATGATCATACAATATTGATCTAGTGTTTGAATGGTTCAACGTTTCAACATTTATTGAATTACTTTCACAAATTTACGCAGTATCTTACTTATTTATATACATACCAACATAGTTATATACATAGTTTAAGTCATCAAATTTGGTTACATGATAGGACCAACAAAACATTACATATACTAGTCTTAAACACACAACAAAATGCATGATCAAGGCTACCTATTACAAGTTCTAGTGCCACCAAACTAGGAGCATACAAAGAGTATGAAATCATACTTTCAAGCTTGCTTCAAAATGTTGCTTCGAACTCTAGATATCCTCTTGAAAGTGTCCTTAATTTGTTATGGGAAGAATGAAGAGTAGAGTGCTAAGTACAAGTTATGTACTTAGTGAGGTAACACAAAACTAACCAATTTCAAGTATACAGATCCAAGATTACAAGTATTTCAAAGAATCAAGGTCATCACTACATGTCACATACTATTCGAATGAATAGGGTAAACATAGGCGAGCTTCACATATCACACATTCAACATTGCAACATCCATCATGTATCCATAACATACTGTTCGAATTATTGCTTAAGAGACAAGCAATCAAAAACACCAAGTACCAAGTATGCATTCTTGCACAATAACATCATCTATGCATTTCTTTCATGTGAAGTAACTAGTTATACAATCATTCATGTGTTATCTTTCAAGGCAAGGATGTTCATTCAAGAATCTTACAAAACAAGTAATGTTCACATCACTCACCAAGGCAAACAATGTTCATTTCAAGTTATTAATTCATCTTATAACACACTTGGTAAGTAGTTCACTAGATAATCAAATCTTCAACAATATACACCGAAATGCCAATATGCACAGTAGTGCCAATATGCACCGTAGTGCCAATATGAGCTCTAGATTCTAAAGCATGCCCTCCTATATATCCAAACTAGTTACCAAGGTTGTTGATTATCAATTTCATTCAAGCTTTATACAATTCATTAATGAAGACATTATTATGCCATTCAAATGCCAAGCCCTTAGTCTTATTGATTCTTAACTCCTAAGACAAGTCTATCCATGCCATTCAAATGGCATGTATACAATGTGGTACCATTGTTCATTTCATTTCAACCAGACATGTATATCATTCACAAACACATTCATATGTATGCAATGTGCGTACCTTATTCTCCAAGCAAGCATGCCATTTCATACCTTTGGCATAAGCAATGCAACATGTCAAGCATTTCTTTTCATTTGCTTAACACTCAAGTAAACAAATAGATCATGGCATCGAACAAGTTGACATTCATATCATTCTTCCGTTATTTAGCCAAATATATATTAGGTCATGTTACATGGAAATGTCATTGAATTAAGATAATAGCAAGGTTGGTTAGGACCTAAGTCCTAACCCTAAGGATAGTTACACTCACAATATTCCTAGCTAATCACTTGTCTTGTATCCAAATCCCTTTGCCTCTTGCTTTGGGATGTTCACTCTTTTCTTCCTCTTCCACAACTTGCTGCCCTTGGTCTAGCAAGCATAACACATACAATTCATCAAAACATGCACATAATGTCATACATATATAGTAACAATGTTACCACATTTGTACCTAACATTTAGCTACTGTTTTTATGCTTTCTTTTAAGCATTTCTTACTTGTTACTCTAAATTGTTATTGCCTCATTTTAGGACATAACTGGACAGATCACGATGTCCCAAAACTGTTTTGGAAACGGTTTGCTTCTAGGTGCAAATACAGTCCCAAACTTCCCAGGACACTGCTGCCTGGCAGTTTGCACACTGTCACTTTAAATGGTCATATCTTTTAATCCGTACGTTGGAATTTCTATTAATTTACACCGTTGGAAAGCTAAAAAAATTGTATTTATGACAATATAAGGATTTCATTTTAGTTCTTAGCCAATTAATACAGTTTATTGTTCAAAGATAGGGCATTTACACTGTATGGACAGTTTGCACTGTCCAGCTATTTCTAATTACAGTTTCCAGCATAGGACCCAGATTTCAGTTTTGTTTTCACCTAATGAAAGTAGCCATAATAAGGATCATGTAACTAAAATTTCAGCCCTGAATTTGATCTGTACAAATTTTGGTGAATTTTCAAAGTTACTTCCCAGAACAAAACAATTTTGTGCAGATTGCACCTATTCACATTTTAATTCCTTTAATTTATTTTGACCAATGTTTTGGCCCTATAATTCATTTCATATGAAATCCTAAACATGTTTGGTCAATGTTAATTAATTTTTCAAGGTGAACAAAATAGAGTAAGTTGGTTAAGTTGCTTAATTTTGCATGTTTACACAATCTATTCTTACCAAAACAGTTTTCTAGGCTATATGACTTTGTTCATACTTTTATGTTTCATTTCCAGCATTGGTTACTAACAATTTAACTTGTTTAACACCTTAATTACATTACCTAATCATGATCATGTTCAATTCCTTAATTCCATAGCTCAATTACATGTTCTAACAATTCAATTCTTACAACAACATCTCATTTCAAATTTCCAGCAACCTAATTTTGTTATACCATCACTCACACATAAATTCCAGCATAATACCTAGTGTTCATTCTCCAAATTTACATAATCCTACAACAATTCAATCATCTAACAACATATTCAATAGTTAATTTCATCTATAATCTTCAAAACAACCCAAGTCAATAAGTATAGTTGCCTATTCGATTGAACAAGAGTAGAATCATACTTACTTTGCATCTAGCTTTAATTTCCTTACAAAATCCTATACATGCAAGCTTAACTTCCCTTCATCAATGGTTGATCTCTCAAACTCTCTTTCTCCCTAATTTCTTCTTCAATTTTGGCATAATGAAGAAATGGATGAAGATGACATCCCTTGTATTGGATTTATGAAATGTCCAAAATGTCCTTTAATTAATCCTTAACCTTAAATTAATCAAGGGCATTAAGGGAATCATAGAATTAAGCATGCAATCACCTAATTTGCTAAATTGGTTACTTAATTCATTCATTCTTCTAATTAAGTCATTTAATTTGGCATTCATATTTGTTAATTATTCAATTCAACCCTTAATTAACTTTACTTAATTCAAAATGATTTAACTATTTATGAATTCTAAATAGTGGTAACATTCTAAGCCTTATTTAGGTGTGTTACACATGTATAGCTATTACCATTTATATACATCATCACAAGCACAAGAACATATAATTAGGCCTCAATCTCAAGTAATATACATTAGTTCATGCTTCAATACCATTCGAACAACAATTAAAAAGAAGGTTGTTTCCATTTCAAGTTGGACCGAGTACTATATAAAGACAAGAGGCATGTTTAAACATATCAATTTGAGTATGATCACTTTTCAAGTATCATATAAGTAAGCAATTTCAAGGTATCAAGTCAAGTATCATTCAAGCTTAAAGCCATGCATTTCTTTCTTGCTCATTCATTTTAGATTAGATTAGGCCTTGGTACATTGTTATGTCTAGGTAATCGAGTCACCAACCAAACTGTCGCCAAAACAAGAAACTGGCCAATTCACCTTCCTACTATCGTCAGTGTCCATAACACACATCCCTCCTACTGTTGCCAAATAAGGGCCTTGGCCCAGGACCGTAGTCCACCCAATCACAATGAGCTCTAGACTCTATGCCATGCCATCCTTCCTATGACCAACTAGCAACCAAGGCTTTATTTGAATTACTTGTCAATTAAGTAAGTTTCAAGATTTCAAGTCAAGGCAAGTACACAACAAGATCATGGCAAGTTAGTAGCTTATTCAAGCATCCCTTTCAAGTGTTTATCTATCAAGATCAAGATAGCCTTTAGGCCAATCAAGCCTTAGCTCAATATATCATGCATTCATTATAATTCAAACAAGCTTGCATTTCAAGTTATCATAACATCAAGCAAGATTATGTCTAAGCATATTTGATTCATTCGATTAGGTCAATACAAGAACCATAGAAGATCAATCCATTGTTGCATGATCCATTTGCATTATCAAAACATATATCAAGCATATCTTACTACCAAGTTTCCATTTAAGCCATTCTTCCCTTAATTTCATTTCCAATCATAGTTTAGATTCATTTCATAACATAAACATACCAATGGAATAGTAAATGTGCATATTTGGTTAGGACCTAAGTCCTAACCCTATGTAAAAGCTACACTCACAATTCTCCAAGCTAGTTTTTATCCTTGATCCAAATCCCTTTTTGCTTGTTATTGGGTTTCCCAACTCTATCTTCTTCAACAAGATCCACTCCTTGTTCTAACATACATCCAATATAATGGAATCAAAATCAACCATGAAACAATACATTTCAAGCAAACCAAGTTCAGAAGAAACTAGAGTCAAGCGTCGTATTTACAACAATCTAACAATTTTATTCTTTCAAATAATTAGAGCAGTTTTGCCCTGCTCTTAAACTGTCCAAAACAGTCCCATTTTAACTGTAATTATCATGTTATACAAAACAGTCCTAATTTTTTCTAAAACAGTTTGCAATTACACCCTTCTATTTGTTCTACAAAACAGTCCAATTTATGGTTTTCTAATACAATTCATGTTAACAAACTTTTAATCTAACTTCCCCTATTTTCAAGTCACTATTTCCAGCCCCTAATTCATACAATTCAGTCCCTAAATCATTCATGGTTTCGATTCTAGCCCCTATTTCACACACATCTCAGCAAGCATTTTATAGTTGTCCAATTGATCATTATTCAAGCAATTCAATCCAGTAAGCATTTAAATTGACCTTCCCCTATTTTAAGTTCATAAATTCCAGCCCTCAATTTTGTCAAAACAGTCCAATATTTATCAATTCTTTCAAAACAATCCCTAGTTAGCCATTTAACAATCAAATGTGACTAGTTTCATCTTTAAGCTCAATTTTTACTATCCAACCATGATCTTCAATTGATTAACATCTCAATTTAGTATGTTTCTAAATTTCCAGCAAGCTTTTTACTCAATTCAAGTCCTAATTCATGGACAATTCGAACTACCTATCAAATTTCATGACCAATCAAACAATGGTCTCATTCATGTGCATATACCATTCAGTCAAGCATAGTTTCATCCTAATTTCAATAGCATTTCAACCACATTCAAGCTACAATTCAAAGTAGTTTCAAGCATAACATCTAACATACAATTCTATGAATTCAAGTTCAATTTCTATCATCAAACATTCATTCGAACAAGTTGCTAGGGAGGAAGGACTTAAAATTCACTTACAATCTTCCTAGCTTATCCAAGTACATGAAAATGTGATCACATGTAAGCTTCCAATCTCTACAATGGTGGCTTTTCTTTTCCCTAAGGAGCTGAGAGGGTTTCGGCCAAGGTAGGAGAAAGGTTGAGTGGAGAAGATGATAGGTAGATGGACACCTATTCAAGTTGTTATCAAGGGTCTAATTGCTTCATAATGTAACGCCCCCTACCCCGGTTTAGTAGTAAATCGGTTCGAGAGTGTTCAGGGAACACTGGAAACATGAATAATTTAAAAATTATTCAAGAACTCATCCCTAATAGGCGAGTTGAGTGACTAGCAAGCAAGCAACTTAGACAATTACAATAGATCATGCAACAAGATATGTTTATCATTCTTGTTCATTATATGCCAACCATTGATTAGTCATTTTCAAGTTACATTCAAAGATTAATATCTACTTAGTCATGTAGGCATATATAGCATTAGGCAAAATTGTGTTCATTTCATTTCAATTTCCATTTACATGCATCAAATCAAGTTCATGTGAGCATTTATTCGAATCATACTTCAAGTAGCATGCATGGTTTCATTCTTTACCCATTCGGCAATTCAAGTTCATGTATACATGAATTATTCATAATATTTATTCAAGCATTTATATGTTCATACAAGGCATTCAATTAGCATACTTGTTTAGGACATACTCAATTCAAACTCATAACATATGCACAACTTAATCCATTTAATCCGCATGAGAATTATGTCATTACATACTCCAAGTTTAGCATTTAAGCCTTCATAACATTATAGGCCAAATCAAGTTCATATATACAACTTCCAACTAACATAATGCATGTCCTAGCTTACTATATACAAGACTAGGTGCCACCAACTACTAGGAGTATTACAAACAAGTATGGATTTATACTTATGCTTTTGATTGTGTCTTACTTCAAGCTCAAGAAATCTACCTTCGGGATCAAGCAATTCACCTTGAAGCACCTAACCTATAGTTTGGGATGAGAGGAAACGAGAGTGGTAAGTACGATATGTACTTAGTGAGGTAGTACTAGTTCTAACCAACTATTATGTCATGTTTCCATTAATCAAGTAGCCCTATTAAGGGTTATAGCATTCCAAGTAACCAACTAATATGTATTTAAGCTTATTACTTAGCTGTCCATTATACGTGTTTATACATTCTAGCAATACAAAACAGTCCATATTTTCATTTAATCTAGCCAATTCAGTCATATAACACGTACACATAATTCAAATGCCAAAATAGTCCATATTTTCATTTAGTCTAGCCAATCCAGTCATATAACACGTATACATAATTCACAATGCCAAAACAGTCCATATTTTCATTTAGTCTAGCCAATTCAATTATATAACACATACACATAATTCACAATGCCAAAACAATCTATATTTTCATTTAGTCTAGCCAATTCATTCATATAACACGTACACATAATTCACAATGCCAAAATGGTTCATATTTTCATTTAGTCTAGCCAATTCAGTCATATAACACGTACACATAATTAACAATGCCAAAACAGTCCATATTTTCATTTAGTCTAGCCAATTCAGTCATATAACACGTACACATAATTCACAATGCCAAAACAGTCCATATTTTCATTCAGTCTAACCAATTTAGTCATATAACACGTACACATAATTCACAATGCCAAAAAGCCAATTCAGTCATATAACATGTACACATAATTCACAATGCCAAAACAGTCCATATTTTCATTTAGTCTAGCCAATTCAGTCATATATCATGCACACATAATTCACAATGCCAAAATAGTCCATATTTTCATTTAATCTAGCCAATTCAGTCATATATCATGTACACATAATTCACAATGCCAAAACAGTCCATACTTTCATGTACAAGATGTACATGGCAGCAACACTCATTAATTCAAGTAAGATTGAGATCTTTTTCAAGTAACATTCATGCAACAAGAAGTTCGAGTATACAAGTCAAGTAATATGTTCAAGTAATCAAGTTTGCATGTCAAGCAATTCAAGCAAACCAATCAAGTAAACATCAGCTCAAGTAAGACCATAAGCCATTTCAAGTAGCAAATCATACAATACAAGGTCCAAGCATAGGCAATTATCATTTCAAGAGTTTCATGTCAAGAATCAAGCATTACATGTCAAGCAATTCGAGTATTTCAAGAATTCAAGTCAAGTGATTCAAGTGTTCAAGATTTCTTGTCAAGTCATTTAAGTATTTCAAGATATAATTCAAGTATTCAAGATTTTCTTTTGAATTTCTTATTCAATTTCTCAATAAGGTTCATATCTTTTTAACATGTTTGCCGTGGATCGCAATTGGTCATGAATAATATTGGTCCGTGTTTGACCATAAAGGTCCAAGAGATACTTAGCTCAAAGCACATAGCAATGGCTAATATCGGAAACATGTCAATCCTATACTTCTTACTATCCAACCAAACTGTCGCCACTCCGTACAACTCCTCTATTACCTCCAAATATCGCCAATAACATATTACATGTAATGGGGCATCCCCCTAAGTCGTGGCTCATGGACCGTAGTCCCAAGTATACCATACATCATACCATTGTATCCAAGGACTTCCATTTTAGGCAACTTAAGTCTTTTAAACCTTTAAACTTTCATTAGAGGGGTATTCTTATACTTTAAAGCTTGTTGTTGTTTCTTATGTTTTATGCTTTCATGTTCAAGTCGAGACAATTCATATTCGAGAAATACATTCAAGCAAGTTATAGTGATATCATGCTTAGCCCTTAGGCTAGTTGAGCCTTATCTCTTTATTTCAAGTAATTCATGCTTACATCAAGACATCATGTAATTCAAGATCCTTTTCAAGCAAGTATGTCAAGATTAACTTAGCCCTTAGGCTATTTGAGCCTTAGCTCCACAATCACCAATTACTTATCTTTCAAGCAAGTATTTACATTAGTATCTTAGGTATCAAGTAAGCATTCGAGTGAATTGCATTCAGGATACAAGGATCAAGCATCATATATCATTATATAACATACATGCCACTATTCGAATAGGCACAATCAAGAACAAGAAATCAAGCATTTACATCCATAGTGTAACTGAAGCAAGCAATTCGAATGGAATCATTCAAGGCATGGAATCACACAATGTTTACACATTTCTTTCTAAATAATTTAACTTATCCATTTCCTTGCTATTACTCAATCACAAATTTCAGCTTAGTCCAATCCTCCCTTTTAATTCATATTCAGGTTTAATTAAGCTCATTATCATGGCATATCAATAGCAAGAAGATAGACATGTAAATTTTGGTTAGGACCTAAGTCCTAACCCTACCAAAACTACACTCACAATACTCCAAGCAGGCTTATTTGTCTTGGATCCAAATCACCTTGTTTTTTGCCACTAGCTTGGCCACTCCTCTCTTCTTCAACAAGATTTACTTCTTGCTCTAACAATTCATACAAGGAAATAATGTCAAACAAGGTACACTTCGCCAATTCATTCATCCAATTCAAGCATTCAACATATTCTTATAGTTACTTAATCATGGCAACAATATAAATACGTTACAAGTATAAAACAGGCAGTATATTCATATATATACATTAATGCACATCACTAGCATTGTTTACATTCCAATATAGACAAAACAGGGCAGCAACCAAACTGTATACAAAATAGTTTACAAAACTGTCCAAAATACCTAGACTGATGTTGCCAGGCAGCTTGTGCATTGTTTACTTAAACATGCATAACTTCCATTCCGTACATCGGAATTTCAATTCGTTTACACCGTTAGAAATCTTTCTTATCCATCTTTCTAACCATATAGGCCTTACATTTTTATTCCTTGCCAATAAATACAGTTTTTGTCTTAAAGACATACCAATTGCATTATTGGACATTTTGCATTGTCCCTAGATTTTCATTTCTAAAATCCATTTTACAATCTAGAATTCCATTTCATTTGTTAACTAAGCATTATCTTCATGTATGCACATCTTTGATCCATTTCAAGACAATGTCAAACATGGTTTCAATGTCATGTTCATGTCAAGTTAACTAAGCATTATCTTCTAGCAATTTACATTCAAGACAAGGTTACATATAATGTTGGTTACTAGACATAGGCACCAATGTATTCATTCAAATCATATCACCATCAACATGCCTTCAAGCAAGCTTAACATTATCTAGAAATCATGGCTAAATTATCATGAGCTTAATTACTTTAACTAGAAGCAACCTAATCATCCAAGTGATCAATTCGAATAGAATATACAAGAGTTAAGCACATAGTATCCTATTTTTAAGCACATTCAAGTATAACTAGATTATGTAACCAAGTTCTATTCTCCATTTCAACAAGTACGAAGTCAAGTAGTCATGTATAGCTATTACCATTTATATACATAATCACAAGCACAATAACATATAATTAGGCCTCAATCTCAAGTAATATACATTAGTTCACGCTTCAATACCATTCGAACAACAATTAACAAGAAGGCTGTTTCCATTTCAAGTTGGATCGAGTACTATATCAAGACAAGAGGCATGTTTAAACATATCAATTCGAGTATGATCACTTTTCAAGAATCATATAAGAAAGCAATTTCAAGGTATCAAGTCAAGTATCATTCAAGCTTGAAACCATGCATTTCTTTCTTGCTCGTTCATTTTAGATTAGATTAGGCCTTGGTACATACTTATGTTTAGGGAATCGAGACACCAACCAAACTGTCGCCAAAACAAGAAACTGGTCAATTCACCCTCCTACTGTCGCCAGTGACCATAAAACACATCCCTCCTACTGTCGCCAAAAAAGGGACTTGGCCCAAGACCGTAGTCCACCCAATCACAATGAGCTCTAGACTCTATAGCATGCCATCCTACCTATGACCAACTAGCAATCAAGGCTCTATTTGAATTACTTGTCAATTAAGTAAGTTTCAAGATTTCAAGTCAAGGCAAGTACACAACAAGATCATGGAAAGATAGTAGCTTATTCAAGCATCCCTTTCAAGTGTTTATCTATCAAGATCAAGATAGCCCTTAGGCCAATCGAGCCTTAGCTCAATATATCATGCATTCATTATAATTCAAACAAGCTTGCATTTCAAGTTATCATAGCATCAAGCAAGATTATGTCTAAGCATATTTGATTCATTCGATTAGGTCAATACAAGAACCATAGAAGATCAATCCATTGTTACATGATACATTTGCGTTATCAAATCATATATCAAGCATATCTTACTACCAAGTTTCCATTTAAGCCATTCTTCCCTTCATTTCATTTCCAAGCATAGTCTACATTCATTTCATAACATAAACATATCAATGGAATAGTAAATGTGCATATTTGGTTAGGACCTAAGTCCTAACCCTATGTAAAAGCTAACTCACAATACTCTAAGCTAGTTTTGATCCTTGATCCAAATCCCTTTTTGCTTGTTACTAGGTTGCCCAACTTTACCTTCTTCAAAAAGATCCACTCATTGTTCTAACATACATCCAATTTAATGGAATCAAAATCAACCATCAAAAAATACATTTCAAGCAATCCAAATTCACAAGAAACTAGAGTCAAGCATTGTATTTACAACAATCTAACAATTTTATCCTTTCAATCAATTAGAACATTTTTGCCCTGCTCTTAAACTTTCCAAAACAATCCCATTTTAACTGTATTTATCATGTTATAAAAAACAGTCCCCAACAGTCCTAATTTTTGCTAAAATAGTCCACTAAAATAGTTTGCAAATACATCCTTCTATTTGTTCTACAAAACAGTCCAATTTGTGGTATTCTCATACAATTTTTGTTAACAAAATTTTGAGTATGTTAACATCTTCTAATTAAAATGAATTAAATAGATTAAGGATTAATTTGATAAGAGAAATAAAGGAGTGACCAATTTAAGAGGATTAAACCAAATTATGGAATTAAAGCATGATTTGCATTCTAAGATTTAAACAAATCAAGGGCTATTACACTTGTCTCTCCACCAAGTGATAATCGGCCACTAGCTTAGGATGAATCACCATCATCCTCTTCATTTCTCCTTTAGCCGAAAACAAAGAGAAAGAAAGAGAGAGAGAAATTCCATTGTAGGAGAAATTTAAGCATGCATGTGATGGTGCTTTTCATGTAATTGGAAGCTAGGAAGATAGTAAGTAAACTTCATCTCTTGTTCGAATGAATTCTTGGTTGATTATAGTGTTTGAGCTTGAGTTTATAAAAATGTATTCGATGTATGATCATGCTTGAAATTTGTTTTGATTAGTATCTTGATAAATGGTTGGAGTGTTAATGAAAATAGGTTGAAATTGAGTATAATCGAATGAGATATACACATGCATGAAATCTCTTGCTCGTATGATCATATAGTTTGATATGTTAATTCGAATTCATGTTAAATGAGACTTGAAATTGGTAGAGAGCTTGCTATAAAACTTGTATGTGAAGTGAATTAGGATATTAACCAAATGGGAATCATGTTAGATAGTAAGAATTTAACTAGAAGTGAAACTAATCACATTTAGAGGATAATTGTT
This sequence comes from Hibiscus mutabilis, assembly GCA_019671005.1. Lineage (NCBI taxonomy): Eukaryota > Viridiplantae > Streptophyta > Magnoliopsida > Malvales > Malvaceae > Hibiscus > Hibiscus mutabilis. Next base: position 30,445,774 of record CM033718.1, on the reverse strand, counting down.
AATTAGTGATTAAATTGAAAGAAATGGTAAATTGCTGGACTGTTTTACACGAAATAAGGACTGTAAATGAGGACTTAAAAACAGGGTAAACAAGTTTAAAAGCTGGTGGATTGCTTGTATATTTTAAACACAATTCAAGACTGTTTTTATGCTTAATTGAACTAGGGACTGTTTTGAGCATGTAGTAAAAACTGCTGGACTGTTTTGCACACATTAAAAACTATTTTAGGTCAAATTAAGTGCAGGAAATTCGGATTTATCAAAATGAAGGACTGCCCTGTTAAAATGAGTAAAACTGAGACTGTTTTAGCATGAAAATTTCATTGATTTAACTTGAAAATTTGACTACTTGATATAGTGATTTTTGAGGACTGCTTTGAATCAAATCAAACTATTTGGGGACTGTTTTTAAACTGGATTTGGACTGAACTGTAAAACACAGAATTTGGACTGTTTTTGTGATAAAAACTACACGGTTTTATTGTGTAAAAACTGTTTTGAAATTGTGAAAGGATAAACCTAATTAAAGGACTATTTTAAGACCTATAGGGACTGTTCTATATATTTGTTAAAAACAGTTAAATTAAAACTGTTTTAGGGCAGTTTAAAATTAAAAGAAACTGTTTCAACAAGCTTGATTAATGAACTGATTTAAAGGAATGGAAAGGTGTATACAATTGCTAGGTGACATGCATGCTTGTGCTAGATAGTTTTTGCCTTGAATTGTTTGAGTTAAATTGCTTGAATGGGATGCTTGAAACGTAATGAATGTATTTTGATCCCTTGCATTGAATTGTAATCCAGCACAAGGAGTAGAACTTGTTGAGGAGGATAGTGTTGATCAAGCTAAGGGGAATCAAAAAGGGATTTGGATCCAAGAGCACAAATAGCTTGAAGTATTGTGAGTGTAGTCTTGCTTAGGGTTAGGACCTAAGTCCTAACCAAATTTACTTGTTACATTGTTATTATGGAATTGCCATGAAAAGAATCTAATTTAAACTTGGTAAAGTATAAGGGAAGAATGGCTAAATGGAAACTTGATTGATTGAGATATGCTTGACATGTATCTTGGCTATGCAAATGATCTATGTGACTACTGTTTAAACTTATATGAATCCTTGAATGTTCTATTCAATTGCTACTTGATACATTAAGATAATCATGCTTGATATTTGATGACATGAAACATGGATATGTATGTACTTGTTATGCTCGAATGATATGTGATAAATAAGCTAAGGCTCAAATAGCCTAAGGGCAAATCTTGATCTTGTTAACCATTACCTAAGAGTGATGTCTTGAATAGTTTGATACACAAATACTTGATACATGAACACTTGATACTTGAGAAGCTTGATACTTGAATGAACTTAATATATAAATTCATGATGAGAAATCAAACAAGCCTTGGTTGTTAGTTGGTCATAGGTAGAAAGGCATGCCTTAGGGTCTAGAGCTCATTATGATTGGGTGGACTACGGTCCAGGGCTAAGGCCCTTATTTGGTCATAGTAGAAGGGATGTGGACTACGGTCCAGGGCTAAGTACCATCTTGTGGCGACAATTTGGTTGGCAACTTGAGTACCTTGACATGACTATACACCAAGGCCTAATCTAAATGTATTAAGCAATAAAGAAAACATGACTTGATACTTGAACATGCTTGACTTGTTACTTGAGCTTACATGCTACATGATACTTAAATGAAAACATGATTGGGGTAATACTTGAGTATGCTTCTTGACTCGTTGATTTTTTATTGAACTTGAAACTGAATGATCTTTTTGCTCATATACCCTTCAAATGATGCTTACCTAGATAACATGATGCTTAATTCTTGTGACTTAAGATTCTTGATGATATGCTTGATTTTGGTATGAAATGCATGAATGCTATCGACAATACATGTCTACTTGTTTTCCTTCTAGTCTTGTGATGCTTGCAACCTTAGCTAGGATTCAACTTATGGTACTTAAAGCCTAGCTAGGTTGTTCTTGACTTAAAAGACATTTAAACTTGAAACTTGCTAGCTTTAGATGCTACCTCACTAAGTACTCTAAGTACTTATCACTCTCGTTTTCTATTATTCCCAAACCACAAATTGGAAGAGATCTTAAAGCTATCTTCCTTGAGCCCGAAGCAAGACACAAAGCAAAAGCTCGAAGTATGATTTTGTATTTGTTTTTGTACCCTCCTTGTAGCACCCCAAATCCTAGCTTAGAAGTATTGAAGTCAATTGCATAAATTAATAGCTTAATTGAATGTAGAATTAAGCTAAATTGATTGGTTAAGGGCCTAATTGAAAGAATGTATGAATAAGTGATCAAATTATAGAGGATCAATTTGAATTAAAGGAAAAAGATGAGGCTTGCATGATAAACTTCATGGTTCTCTTATTTGCCCTTGACTAATTACATGATTAGTAACTAATTAAGGGATAGTTTAGTAACTTCATAAATCCACTAATGTGGATAACCACATTGTCATCCTTCCTTTCAATTCACTTAGCCGAATATGAGAGAGAAAAATTGAGAGAGAAACCTTGAGAGAATTCAGCCATTGAAGAAGGAATCAAGCTTGCATGTGTAGGTATTTCTCATTGAAATTAAGCTAGAAGCAAAGTAAGTATGATTCTTCTTGTGATCAATTGAATAGGCAACTATATTGTTGAAATTGGACTATTTTGATGATTATAGATGGAATTAGATATTGAATATGTTGTTAGATGATTGAATGGTTGTAGAATCATACAAAACTGAAGAATGGACACTAGGTACAATGCTGGAAATTGTGTGTTTGTGATTGTGTAAATAACCTAGGTTGCTGGAAAATTGAATTGTGATATTGAAGTGGGAATTGAATGATTAGAACTCAAAATTGAGCTATAGAATTAATGAATTGATGATGATCATGAATAGGTAATGTAAAGAAGGTGTTAAACAAATTGAATTGCTAGCAAACAATGCTGGAAATGAAGGATAAAAGTATGAACATAGTCACACAACATAGAAACTGTTTTGTGGAATTGAAATTGAGTAAACATGCAAGCTTAGGCATTGTAACAACTTACCCTATTTTGACAGTCTTGTATAATGGATTAAAATTGACTTATCATGTTTATGATATCATATGAAATGAATTATAGGGCCAAGACATTGGTTAAAATGAATTAAAGGCATTAAAATGTGATTAGATGCAATCTGCCCAAAATGACATTGTTCTGGGAAGTCACTTTGAAAATTCACAAAAAATTGTATAGATCAAATTCAGGGCTTAAATTTTAATGACATGATCCTTAGAATGTCTATTTTCATTAGGAATTGCTGGAAACTGTAAATAGGAATTGCTAGACAGTGCAAACTGTCCAGGCAGTGTAAATGCCCTGTCTTTGAACAATAAACTGTATTATTGGCTAATAACTAAAATGTAAGTCTTACATGGTCTTATAGACAATTTCATTATCTTTCAAATGATGTATAGTAATCGAAATTCTGATGTACGGATTAAAAGATATGGCTATTTAAAGGGACAGTGTGCAAACTACCAGACATCAGTGTCCTGGGCAGTTTGGGATTGTTTTTGCACCTAGTAACAAACTGTTTCCAAAACAGTTTGGGACATTGTAACCTGTCAAATTATGTCTTAAAATGAAGTAATAACAATGTGGAGATGAATTGGTAAGAAATGCTTAAAAGGAAGCATAAAAAGAGTACCTAAATGTTAGGTATAATGTGATAATATTGCTACTATGATTGTATGATATATTGTGCTTGTTTTGATGAAATGTGTATGTGTTATGTTTGCTAGACCAAGGACAACAAGTTGGGGAAGAAGAGGATAGGAGTGGACATCCCAAATCTAGAGGTAAAGGGATTTGTATTCAAGATAATTGAATTGCTAGGAGTATTGTGAGTGTAATTATCCTTAGGGTTGGGACTTAGGTCCCAACCAACCTTGTTAATGTCTAAATGCAATGTCAATGCCATGTAACATGACTTAAAGTATATTTGGATAATTAAGGGAAGAATGAAATGTATGACAACTTGATTGATGCCATGATCTTTGTGTTTACTTGGGTGTTAAGCAAATGTTATCAAATGTTTGTCATGTTGCATTGCTTATGCTAAGGTATGAAATGGCATTCTTGCTTGGAGAATAAGGTACGCACATTGCATACATATGCTTGTGTTTTTAAATGTTATACATGGCTAATTGAAACGAATTGAACAATGGTACCACTTTCTATTCATGCTATTCGAATGGCATGGATAGTTTTGTATTGGGAGTTGAGACTTCATAAGCCTAAGGGCTTGGCCATTAAATGGAATATTTTTGAATTGAATAAAGAATTGAACAAAGCTTAAATGAAATGAATAATCAACAACCTTGGTACCTAGTTTGATAGATAGGAGGGCATGCCTTAGAATCTTGAGCTCATATTGGCACTACGGTGCATATTGGCACTACAGTGCATATTGGTACGACGGTACATATTGGCACTACGATGCATATTGGCACTTCGGTGCATATTGTTAAGATTTGATTATCTAGTAAGCTACTTACCAAGGATGTTGTAAGATGACTTAATAATTCAAATAAACATTGCTTGTATTGTAAGATACTTGAATGAACTTTCTTGCTTTGAAAGATGACACATGAATGGTTACAAAACTTGTTACTTATCATGAAAGAAATGTATGGATGATGGCTTTATGTATAAATGCCTAATTGGTAATTGTAACATTGGTTGCTTGTCACTTAAGATAGATGTTCGAATGGTACATGAGTTTCATGATGGATGTTGCTATGTTGATTGTGTAAAATGTGAAGCTTGCTTATGTTCTCCTATGCAATTCAAATAGCAAGTGACCTGTATTGATGGTCTTGATTCCTTGGATTACATGTAAACTTGGACAAATATGCTTTGAAATTGGTCAGATTTAGTGTTACCTCACTAAGTACATAACTTGTACTTACCACTATACTCTTCATTCTTCACATAACAGATTAAAGATTACTTCAAGAGGATATCTTGGGTTTGAAGCAACACTTGAGGCAAGCTTAAATGTATGAATTCATACTCTTTGTATACTCTAGTTTGGTGGCACTAGGTTTTGTAATAGTTAGCCTAGATCATGCATTTGGGTATGTGTTTAAGATTAGCATGTGTATTGTTTTGATGGGCCTAACATGTAATCAATTTGGATGATTCAAACTATGTATATGACTTGGTTGATATGTATATATAAGATGGTATGGTGCTGCGCATAATATGATAGAATTGCAATGCTTGATGAACCATGTATGTTTCGAATATGTAGACCAATGTGTATGATCATGCATTTGTTCTTATGGCTTTTGGAATGATTCGGCCATGTTGAGCTAAGGCCAAGGTATGTACAATCATGCATTAACAATGTATTATCTAAGGATGCCATGAAATGTTATGTTTGATTGAAATAGGAAACAAATGATATGTGATGACTTGATTGTAAAGAAACAATTAAAATATAATTAGGGATTTCATGTTGTTCGAATAGGTGAATGAAAGTGTAATAAGAATGTAAAAAGGATACTTTGTAATGATCATGTTAATTGGTTGAATAAGTAGTTTCTTGAGATTCAAGTAAGCTAGTTAAAGCATGCTTAGTGTTCACAGTGATAATCGAATAAGGCACATGGTATTGTAATAAAAATGAAAGTTGTATCATGTTTAGTAGTAACTTAAAGTGATGTATGCCACATTTGTGTTTGTTGTTTGAATGATGTATGTAATTTGAATGGAATGCTAATATGATAATAGTAACTTAAGTTATAAGTATGAAATGGAACAAAATGGTACCTAAAATAGTATGCTATGTATGTTGTTTGTTGTTTAATGTGGATTGCTTGAATGTATTATTTGTATTGAAAGGTTTAGAGTTTTTTACTTGCACATCAAGGCAAGAAGTATCCCGAGGTTACTTGTTCGACAAGTAATCTATCCTTTACTTTGCTTTTGTTCCGGTAACGCTCCTGAACTGGGTTACGGCTAACCCGAGGATAGGATGTTACACTCCTAGTTGGTGGCACTTAGATGTGTATAAAGATCATGTTAAGTTCATGCATGTTGATACTTGAAGTTTGTAAATATATGGTCATTATGGTTTGAAGTTGATATGGCTTGAATATCCCATGAATGATATAATCATAGCTTGTTGAAATGGTGATCTTGATACTTGATTTACATGACCTTGCTATGTTCAAATGTGATTGAAAATGGAATACTACATGCTAGACCATTGATAGCCTATTCGAAGTGACCTTGAGTAGGATTGCTTGCCCTTGTTCGAATTGTATGATCCTGAATACTATCCTTGTTTGTTTTATGTAATAAATTTCTTGTTGAAGTTATGCATTATTAATGGATAGATTGATCGAGTGTACAATAGCATGATAGCTTATTCAACTTGTTTGCTCACATGACTTGATTATAGTAACCTTTAAGACCATGCTTAGTTAAATGACTTGAAATGTTATAAGTCCTAGTAAACATGTTAGATCAATGTCTCGGGATGGACTATAGCTGTGCAAGCATGAAATATAAATTGTATGGGATGTGTCCATGATTAAGTATGAATTCGAATGCTATGTATGATTACTTGTATAGGAAGAAACCAACCTTGAAACAAACCTAATCGTGATTCTTGCTTATGTGTGTTATTCAAATGCTTCTTGTGTACACATGAATGAGTTGTAAGAAAACTTGTATGTAACTTGCAAATGAATTTAACCAATTCGGAAACCACTTATGAATAGGAAGCTTGATCTTGTTGTTATTCTTGTGCTCATTTATGCTTCTTTCTAGTTAAGCAACTCATCTTCTAGTGATGAGTGGAAAAATTTTAATTTGCTTGAAATTTTGTCCCTTCTTGTATCTTTGTTGTGTTCTCGTTTTGCTTGTTCTAACACTCCTTGGCCGGGTTACTCTCAACCCGGGTGAGGGGTGTTACACTTTTAATCTAATTTCCCCTATTTTTAAGTAACTATTTCCAGCCTCTAATTCATACAATTCAGTCCTCAAATCATTCATGGTTTCGATTCTAGTCAACAAGCATCTTATAGTAGTCCAATTGATCATTATTCAAGCAATTCAATTCAGCAAGCATTTAAATTGACCTTCCCCTGTTTTAAGTTCATAAATTCCAGCCCTCAATTTTGTCAAAACAATCCAGTATTTATCAATTCTTTCAAAACAGTCCTTAGTTAGCCATTTAACAATCAAATGTGACTAGTTTCACCTTTAAGCTCAATTTTCACTATCCAACCATGATCTTCAATTGATTAACATCTCAATTTAGTATGTTTCAAAATTTCCAGAAAGATTTTTTCTCAATTCAAGTCCTAATTCATGGACAATTCGAACTACCTATCAAATTTCATGATCAATCAAACAATGGTCTCATTTATGTACATATACCATTCGGTCAAGCATAGTTTCATCCTAGTTTCAATAGCATTTCAACCACATTCAAGCTACAATTCAAAGTAGTTTCAAGCATAACATCTAACATACAATTCTATGAATTCAAGTTCAATTTCTATCATCAAACATTCATTCGAGCAAGTTGCTAGGGAAGAAGGACTTAAAATTCACTTACAATCTTCCTAGCTTCTCCAAGTACATGAAAATATGATCACATGCAAGCTTCCAATCTCTACAATGGTGGCTTTTCTTTTCCCTAAGGAGTTGAGAGGGTTTTGGCCAAGGTAGGAGAAAGGTTGAGTGGAAAAGATGATATGTAGATGGACACCTATCCAAGATGTTATCACTTGGCTTGGCCGAATGCCACCAATTGGAAATCAAGGGTCTAATTGCTTCATAGTTCCTTAATTACACATTCTAATTGCATGCAAAACCACATTTAAATATTGTTACTATTTGATCCTTCATGATTCGGCCATTAATTATCAAATCCATCTAATTTGGTCACTAGATTTAATCAATTCTTCTAATTTGTAGAATGTTTGTACAATTAAGTTCAAATTAGTTTGTAACATGTTACTAAGCCATGATTTGGGGTATTACAGTATAATTATGAGTATCCATTTGGATGAATACATAAGTTATATTCAGATACTTGAATGCATATTTACGTGAACTTGTTTAAGTTCGAACCATCTATGTATAAGTGTTATGTTTGAGTGAAAGTTATCACCTAGAATGGTGAACTTGTTGTCCAAGCTTAGAATTATATGTGTGCTTAAGTAAAATAAAAAGTTGAATGGAAGAATGGAATATTGTTCCATGCTTTGGATTCTTTAAGCTACCTCACTAAGTAATTGTACTTACGTCATTTCACTATCTTTTAGGTTAAATTCGTTTTTGGATAGCTATGAGCTTGAGCAAGGTCACCGGAAGTCGAGTTCGTATGTCTTGGTTTTCCTAAAGAACTCCTAGTTGGTGGCACATAGTTACTATTTGTCATAATGCATTTAGATTTCATTTTAGTCATATATGTATATAAGTTTGCTAAGTACTCAAAGTTTTGTATCGGACCTTTAATTTTTTTGCTGGTGGTTACTTGCTTTATATGATTTAATAGTTAGTGAGATTGAGTAATTGATTGATAGCTAAGCTACGCTAGGGATAAATTCGATTGATACTTGACGGATAAGTTAGAAGAGTTATGACGCTTTTATGGATTAAGATACAAATGATTAGTAGGTCACCCTAAAATTTGAATGATATTAAAGATTATAAACGAAATGATTGGTATGTTAAAAACTAAAGAGAAATATGTATGCCTTTACGTAACTTGTGTCTGATTCTAGTTTTGGATAGGTTGAGGTAGCTCAAGTGTTTAGTCTTATTAACTAATTGAGTGATATATTTATAAACTCACAGATGTTAAAAATATGCAAATGAGTTTGATGTTAAATTGTCACATAGACAATTATAAAAAAAATAATCTAGCCCTGATCAATACCTTGGAACTAAGTTTAGAAACTTGATAATGCCTATGTAGACAGTATTTGGTTTGAATGATTACTAACGAAATAGTTAAGGCTTAAAAAATAGGCTCGAAATAGATGTGTAAATCGAATATGTCTTTTCTTTGTGTTTCAAATGCTTGTCATCTTGAGAGATGATAGTTAACAAGCTTATGGTAATATAACTCTAGATATGCTTAATTTGATTAGTATTGAGTCTAAGATATGAACATGGTTTCTTTATGAGTTAAAGATACATGCTATAAAAAATAAGTGTTCTTAAGTGATAGATTACATGTTTATGCTTCAAACTATTTGAAGTCCGTTGTTTATTGTGTGACCACTTGATTGCTCATGAATTCAATTTGATATTAAACCTTTGATTTTTTTAAAAAAAGTTTTAAATTATTCCATCTTTCAAAGAAATATATAGTCATGTTCAATTGATTAAACTAATTTATTCAAGATTTTTTATTATATTTTCTTTTGAAACACTTCCTAATTTCTGTTTACTCCTAAGACAGGTTAGGGGTGTTATACAACCAATTGAGAATCATTGCACTGCATCCTTCAGTGAGAGCTACAGTTTCAAAATCACCTAGCTTTCTCTTTTTGGACAAGATGTCCTTCAAGAATTTGACATAGTTGGGCATTTGTTCGAGAGCTTCCACCAATGGTAGATTGATTTGCAGTTGTTTAAGGGCTTCTAAGAAACGCTTAAGTTGTTGATCCTGTTTGTGCTTTTGTAGTCTTTGTGGAAATGGTGGAGGTGGATAAGCATACGCCGGTTCCACCGGCTTTGCCAAAGTTTTGATGGCATTCGATTGAGGTATAGCATTAGGCTGCTGTCTAGCAATGCTTATGTCCACTTCTTTCTTTTCTGGTTCTTTTGGTTCATCTACTGGTCCTTTCTTCTCCCCCTGGCAACTATTTGGCTGCTTGATAGATGCCTCAGCCTCACATTGTTTGCCACTCCAAGGAGTTACAACTTTGCATTGTCTGTTGCAGTTTTGCCTAGTATCTTTTGTATCACTTGGCAAAGGTCCATGGGGTCTATTGTTGAGTGCACTGGCAATCTATCCAATCTGTACCTCCAAGTTTCGTATAGATGCTGCCAAACTCTGGGCAGTTGCATCATTCCTCTCTATGTAATCTGTCAAGTTCCCCTAGTTGTTCCTTTGCCCTACATAACTATTTTGTGTCTATTGTAGCACGGCATTCTGGTTGACCCCTGGCATGACATTGTTCTAACGCTGGCCATTGTATTGACGCTGGGCACTATTGTTCTGATGTTGGGCATTTTATTGGTTGTCTCCTTGATTCCCCCAAGCTAAATTTGGGTGGTGCCTCTATCTTGCATTGTAAGTATTAGAATTCGAATTATAATTATGATTAAAATTTTCAAAGAAATTTACTAACTCAGGGTTTGTAGGGCAATCTTCTGTGTGATGATCCTCTCTGTGTATCGTACAAAATAGGGTTAATGCCTTCACTTCTTGGGCCTCATTTTTCTTTTGCAAGGTTCTCACTATGGTAGTAAGATTGGAAATTTCACCGTGGATGGATGTGAGCTCATCTATTTGTAATTTCCCACAAGTTTTAGTGTCAGGCCCAAGTCTGGCAGTAGGATATTCAAAATCATGGATTGAAATCCTCTCAAGGATGCCAACTGCCTTTGTGTAGTTTTTGTCAAGTAATGAACCATTTGCAAAAGCATCAACAACTGTTCTGGTTTATGCATTAAGTCCATTGTAAAAGGTCTCTATTTGAGTCCACTTTGGGAATCCATGCATGAGATATGTCCTCAACAAGTCTTTATATATCTCCCATGCATCATATAGGGTCTCATCGTCAGCCTGCCTAAATGTGATGATCTCACTGCTTATCTTAGTAGTGAGTTTAGGTGGCTGGAATCGTAGCAAAAATTTATGGCATAGATCTCCCCGTGAGGTGACAAAACAGGTGGTAAAGAACTTAGCCACGTTTTTACTCTATCTCTCAGGGACAATGTAAACAACTTCAGTTTCACTGTATCTTCTGATATTCCAGGCTGTTGAAATAGCTGACAAACTTTCATGAATTGCTTCAAGTGTTGCCTTGGATCTCTAGTAGGTGCTCCATCAAATTGTCCTACATTCAGAAGCATTTGTATCATTACCGATTTACGTTCAAAATTTGGTGTATTTGCCACGGGACCAATTAGTCCTGGCATCAAATTGTCAATGTTTGGTGCCGAGTGTTCACAAATAGGTCTTTCTTCCTCCACATTAACAGCTGGGAGAACAGGAGCTGGCGGTATCCCATTGTTATTGGGTTGATTTTCCTCATTGTTTAACACAACATTTCTTCCATTGCCTTGTTGAGCCATCTCTCGAATCTTTTTCTTTAAACCCCGTAGGGTTCTTTCAATTTTTGGATTGTATAGCCAATCTTCCACCACAGGGTGGTTTCTGGTTAAACACCGGTCAAAACAAAGAAATAAAATGAAAGCTAAAATAAAAAGAAGACAAGTAAAAATCTTAAAACAATAAAATCCGGTGCAACCCCGACAACGATGCCAAAAACTTGTTCAGCTGTAAGAGTGCTTGGCAAAAGGGGTAGAAAATATATTGAAAATATATAGAACAGTGCCAAGATTTAGTCTTTTGCATGCAAGTATACATGATCGACAAGTAATACAACAGTAAGATGAGTATGGATCCCACAGGGATTGACCAAGAATTTGACTGCTTTGATGTTACTTGTCAAGGGAAAAATGTTGTTGGTTTGAAGCTAATTTTGAAAACAGTTTAAAAGAAGAGAAATACAAATAAAAATAAAACAGAGTTGGCAATGAGAGTTTTCAAATGAGTGACGAGCGTTGGCAAGGAATGCCAGGTTTTCATGCTACTCATGCCATGCCAGCCTTTAATAATGTAATGCCTTGGCATCGTTTAACGAGCATATTCAAAATTAGCACTGCCTCTCTCGATGGTCAATGCCCTAAATTAACCATGTAAAAACCCCTATATCTCTATAGTGATATTTTTTTCATAAATCAATTTGATTAAGTCCAGACCTATAATTATAAGGGGTAGATTCACTTCAGAAGTAAGCTCATCTACTTGAATATCTTCTTTCGAAGCATCTCGCCTTAGTATTTGGCATCTGATCATTGCCTCCTAAGTCTGTTAAGTTATTAAGTTTTAATAAACCAACAATGCTAGCTCTCGCTTGGTACAATTTTGATAAAACATTGTAAAACATGCCAGGAAGAGAAAACAATGTTGAAGCATTTTCATTATTAAAAACTAAACATAAAAACAATGTTCAATGCTAACATCCCCACTAACTATTAAATTATGATAAGTCATTAATTTGCATGTTTTTCATATATTAAATTTTATGTTTTAGCACATTAATCTATCGTAAAGCCCTTCATTTGGTTCTTATTTGGTTTTGCATGTGTTTTTGGGCCTTAAAGACGTTTCATACGTTAAAGCCCAATTTTAGCACCATTTTGGCGTCATTGGAGGATAAAGCGTGGGCACAGAGCAAATCTGACTTTCTGACTTGGAGGATAAGAAATCCTACTACAAGTGGACTTCTACTTTGACCATAATTAGAGTAGTCTAGGGTTGTTGTATTTAATGTAAAGTCTTCCCCTTTATTTTCCCTATAAATAGAGATCAAAGGGTGAAGTGAAATCACCAAGTAGCCAAACCCTAAGTTAGCCAAAACCGTCTCCCTCTTCTTGTTGCCGCCGACCACCATGAGTGGCTAAACCCCTTTTTCTAGTCAAGTGTAGTTACAAGGATATTATTTCATGCTTTTACTGAGATTTCTTGTTCCCTAATTATCTTCATCTTCAGTCAAGTATTTTCGTATCTTTTGTTCTTCATCTTCATGTGTATGTTTGGTTTATATGCTACAACCAATTCAATGGTATTTGATACAAGTGGTAAACAAATTTGGGTTTGATTTCTAAAGGTATGAATTCATGTTCTTAATAAGTTAATGGGTTCGTGCTTAGGAAGAATATGCATTTGTATCATTATCGATTTAAGTTCAAAACTTAGTGTATTTACCTCGGGACCAATTAGTCCTGGCATCAAATTGTCAATGTTTGGTGCCGAGTGTTCACTGATAGGTCTCTCTTCCTCCACATTAACAGCTGGGAGAACAGGAGCTGGTGGTATCCCATTGTTATTGGGTGGATTTTCCTCATTGTTTAACACACCATTTCCTCCATTGCCTTGTTCAGCCATCTATCGAATCTTTTCTTTAACCTTCGTAGGGTTCTTTCAATTTTTGGATCGTATAGCCAATCTTCCACCAAAGGGTGGTTTCTGGTCAAACACCAGTCAAAACAAAGAAATAAAATAAAAAGCCAAAACAAAAAGAAGACAAGTAAAAATCTGAAAACAATAAACTCCGTTGCAATCCCCGGCAACGATGTCAAAAACATGTTCAACTGAAAAAGTGCTTGGCAAAAGGGGTAGAAAAATGTATTGAAAATGTATAGAACAGTGCCAAGATTTAGTCTTTTGCGTGCAAGTATACACGGTCGAAAAGTAATACAACAGTAAGCTGAGTATCTATCCCATGATGATTGACCAAAAATTTGACTGGTTTGATTGTTATTTGTCAAGGGGAAAATGTTGTTGGTTTGAAGTTGATTTTGAAAACAGTTTAAAAGAAGAGAAATAAAAATAAAGCAGAGTTGGCAATGAGAGTTTTCAAATGAGTTATGAGCGTTGGCAAGGGATGCCTGGTTTTCACGCTATTCATGCCATGCTAGCTTTTAATAATGTAATGTCTTGGCATCGTTTAATGAGCATATTCAAAATTAGCACTACCTCTCTCGATGGTCAATGCCCTAAATTAACCATGTAAAAACCCCTATATATTTATAGTGATTTTTTTCATAAATCAATTTGATTAAGTCCCAACCTATAATCCTAAGGGGTAGATTCACTTCAGAAGTAAGCTCATCTACTTGAATATCTTCTTCCAAAGCATCTCGCCTTAGTATCTGGCAACATATCGTTGCTCCCTATGTCTGTTAAGATATTAAGGTTCAATAAGCCAACAATGCTAGCTCTCGCTTGGTACAATTTTGACAAAACATTGTGAAACATGCTAGGTAGAGAAAACAATGTCGAAGCATTTTCATTATTAAAAACTGAACATAAAAACAATGTTCAATGCAAACATCCCCCACTAACTATTAAATTATGATAAGTCATTAATTTGCATGTTTTTCATATATTAAATTCTATGTTTTAGCACATTAATCTATCTTAAAGCCCTTGATTCGGTTCATATTTGGTTTTGCAGGTGTTTCTGGGCCTGAAAGATGTTTCATACGTCAAAACCCAATTTCAGCACCATTTTGGCGTCATTGGAAAATTCATCATACAAAACTAGTAGTACTCGCGAAATAAGGCGTGGGCAGGACGCAAGTATGACTTTCTAACTTGGAGGATAAGAAATCCTACTACAAGTGGACTTCTAATTTTACCATAATTAGAGTAGTTTAGGGTTGTTGTATTTATGCAAAGTCTTGCCCTTTATTTTCCTATAAATAGAGATCAAAGGGTGAAGAGAAATCACCAAGTAGCCAAACCCTAAGTTAGCCAAAACCCTCTCCCTCTTCTTGTTGCCACCGACCACCATGAGTGGCTAAACCCCTTTTTCTAGTCAAGTGTAGTTACAAGGATATTATTTCAAGCTTTTAGTGAGATTTCTTGTTCCCTTATTATCTTCATCTTCATTCAAGTATTTTCATATCTTTTATTCTTCATCTTCATGTGTATGTTTGGTTTATATGCTACAACCAATTCAATGGTATTTGATACAAGTGGTAAACAAATTCGGGTTCGATTTCTAAAGGTATGAATTCATGTTCTTAATAAGTTAACAGGTTCGTGCTTAGGAAGAATATGCGTTTTGGGTCTCTTAAAGATCATTAATGCTATTTGATAGATTATAATTCATTAGTGGTATCTAGGGATTTAATCTTGATAATAAGAGTTAATCTTTTAATGGTATTTAATTGATTATCTAACTTAGAAGAGATTGGGTTATTTGGTGGTATTCATCTAATCTAAAACCAAGCTATTTGAGATTGGTGTTGATTTATCTTTTATGGGTCAATGATCTAAATCCTTGATTTAATATTCCAAGTTCTACCTTGATTGGAGTTCCAACCTATATTGGTTTCTTCCTTACTTCAATTGTTTTCTTTAAATCAAACACAAAACTCCATTTTACTTTAATTTATTTTCTTGTGAATTTAACCTCTTAACCACCCTTTGTGGGATCGGCCCTACTTGTCGCTACTACAAATCTAAAGAGCAAGTAGGTATTATTTTTGACGGATTTGACACCCATCAAAAATTGGCGCTGTTGTCGGGGAGTGGTGTCAAGAAGCTAAGTTCACTTTTGTTTTAGTTTATTTTCTTTTCTTTTCTTTTCTACTTTTATGCTTCGTTCTTCTCTTCCAGACAATAATCTTTTTTTCGATCCTGATATCGACAAAACTGAAAGATGACTAAGGAAGGAAGTGAAGCAAAGCAAACAAGCAACCGCACGAGGAAACTTGGAAGCTGACTTGGAGAACACTCAAACCGAAACACCCCTTGAAACCAACAACATGGCTGAACAAACTATTCGAGAACTTGTAGCACCTGAAATCGATACACAACCTCTTTGCATTGATTACAAAGATCTTAAGGTACCATTGGAATTACAATCTTGACTAATACATCTTCTTCATACTTTCAGGGGACGCGAGAATGAGAATCCTTACAAACACTTGAAGGAATTTCATGTAGTGTGCTCAAGCATGAAACCCCACAATGTCATTGTGGATCAAATTAAGCTACTGGCGTTTCCATTCTCTCTAGCCGATCATGCCAAAGATTGGTTATATTACATACCATCTGAATCGATTGAAACATGGATTCACATGGTGAGGCTTTCCTAGAAAAATATTTTCCAGCCTCAAGAGCCAGCAACATTAGAAAAGAAATTTGTGGAATTCAGCAAAAAGATTTTGAGACACTTCATGACTATTAGGAATGATTCAAACAACTCTGTGCAAGCTGCCCTCAACATGGAGCGTCCGACCAACTTCTCATCCAATATTTCTATGAGTGTTTATTACCCATGGAAAGAAGGATGACGGATGCCGCAAGTGGAGGAGCAATCATGAACAAGACTCCTACCCAAGCCAAAGACCTCATCAACATTATGACCGCAAACTCTCAACAATTTGGGTCAACACATGACACCATCTCTCGATGTGTGAATGAGGTAAATATCTCTTCCCTTGAAAATAAGATTTCGAATCTAACCTCTCTTGTTCAAAAATTGGCATTAGGTAATGCACAACAAGTCAAGGCATGTGGGATTTTACAAGGCAAGATCATGCAACCGGTATGTGCCCCACACTCCAAGAATAAAGTACCGAAGAAGCCAACGCCATAGGAGGATTTTATGGCCAAAAGAAGTACAATCCGTACTCAAATTCATACAATACGGGCTAGAAAGACCATCCAAATATGACCTATGGGAAAAAGAGCAATAAAAAATGAGGTTACACACAACCATCTTCATCGATAAAACCACCCTTGGAAGATGTCGTATACAAACTTGTTCAAAGCCTCGACCAATTCAAACAGAAGATGAGGTCAAGTATAAAAAACCTTGAAACACAAGTAAGTCAAATTGCCTCACCTCTTAGTCAATCTGAAACTCGAGGTAAGTTACCTTCTCATACTGTTGTAAATCCTAAACAAAACGTGAATGCAATTACATTGATAAATGGCAAGAACTTGCAAGATTCTTTACTCAAAGAAGACGCCAAAAAGGAAGAAGGGAAGGCTAGCAAACCGACAAAATTTTGGCAAACCCCTTTTCCCAACAAGGATGGAAAATCACACAAGTCTGAACCAGAGAAGGGAGATGCCAATACAAGCAAGGTAACTCAGCCCATCATTGTTCAACCAATGTTTTCCTCAAATGTTCTCAAAGACCGAGAAAGAGGAGCAAGAAAAATAAATTCTTAACACATTTCGCAAGGTCGAGGTAAATATTCCATTAATTGATGCGATAAAACAAATCCCTCGCTATGCAGAATTTTTCAAAGAATTATGCACGAACAAGAGGAGATTGAATGGTAACGAAAAGGTAAGAATGGATGAGAATGTGTCTGTCGTACTTAAACGGAAACTCCCTGAAAAGTGCAAGGATCCATGTATGTTCACTATCCTTTGTCAAATCGGAAGCATTAAGATTGAAAAAAGCCATGCTAGATTTAGGAGCATCCATTAATGTTATGCCATATTCTATATATTGTGCTAACAATATGGGTTCTCTGAAAGATACAGGTGTTATTATACAGCTTGTCGATAGGTTGAATGTTTATCCGAAAGGAGTTTTGGAGGATGTTTTGGTGCAAGTCAATGGACTTGTATTTCTTGCTGATTTTTATGTTTTAGATATGGAGGAAAATGATTCATCTAAACCTAGTCTAATTTTGTTAGAAAGACCGTTCATGAAAACATAAAAAACAAATATTAATGTACATCACGATAAACTTACTATGAAATTTGATGGTGAAATTGTAGAATTTAATATCTATGATGCCATGAAACACCTTGAAGATGTATCGTCACTATTTGTTTTAGATGTAACTGAACCTTTGATACAAGAAGCCTTTCAAAACCTTGGAGATGAAATTTATGATGACGAGGAAACAAAAGCATCATTGGATCAAAAAGAAGAATTTATGGCAATATCGATTACTAAATCTAACGAAATTCTACCTTCAATATTGTAGGCACCAAAACTTGAAATAATGAGCTTGCCGAGCCACTAGAAGTATGCCTACCTTGGTCCAGAAGAAATTATACCAGTGATCATATCCAGTAAACTAAGTGAGGAAGAGGAGGCAAAACTCCTATAAATACTTAGGGATCACAAATTGGCCATAGGATGGACAATTGCCAACATACACGAGTTAAGCCCCTCCTTGTATATTACTAGAAGGTGAGAGCAAGCCCTCACGGCAAGCCAAAAGAAGATTGAACCAGCCAATGATGGAGGTAGTAAAACAAGAAATTGTGAAACTACTCAAGGCGGGGGTGATATTTCCTATCTCTAATAGTAAATGGGTTAGTCCTATTCATGTGGTTCCAAAGAAAATCGGCATCACAGTAGTTGAAAACCAAGATGGAGACATGGTACCTACTCGAGTTCAAAGCGGATGGAGAGTGTATTGATTATCGAGAATTGAACAAGTTAACTAGAAAGGACCACTTTTCTCTCCTATTTATCGATCAAATGCTTGAGCGATTAGTAGGCATGTCCCATTATTGTTGCTTATACGGATATTCAGGATTTCACCAAATACCTATAGCCCACGAGGACCAAGAAAAAATGACGTTTACATGCCCATTTGGAACCTTTGCATATCGTCGCATGCCATTCAGGTTATGTAATGCTCCGGCTACTTTTTAGTGATGCATGGTGAGTATTTTTTCTGATTATGTTGAAAATATCATTGAAGTTTTTATGGGTGATTTTACTGTCTATGGAAATTCCTTTGATGCAAGTTTGGCTAATATGAAAAAGGTCTTGAAAAGGTGTAGAGAAACCAACCTTGTACTTAACTATGAAAAATGCCACTTTATGGTCGACCAAGAAATTATCTTAGGGCATATAGTATCATCTAGAGGAATCAAAGTAGATAAATATAAGATAGATATTATTTCTTCATTACCCAACCCCACAAATGTGCGGGAAGTTCAAGTTTTCCGTGGTCATGAGGTTTCTATAAGCGTTTCATCAAAGACTTTTCAAAGATCTCCATACCAGTTTGCAAGCTTCTTCAAAAAGATGTGGAATTCAATTTTGATGAACCATGAAAACAAGCACTCAACATATTGAAAGAAGCCTTAACCACTACACCCACAGTCAAGCCACCAAATTGGAACTATTCATTCGAGATAATGTGTGATGCAAACGATCATGCGGTAGGAGCAGTACTAGGACAGAAGATTGACAAAACCTCGCATGTGATCCATTACGCATCTAAGACGCTAGATATTGTACAAGCCAACTATTCAACCACTAAGAAAGAACTATTAGCCGTGATTTTTGCGCTAGATAAATTTTGATCCAACCTATTAGGTGTAAAAGTCATTGTGTACACTGATCACACAGCTCTGAAGTACTTATTCAAGAAGAAAGACTCAAAACCCGACTAATGAGATTGGTATTGCTCCTCCAAGATTTTGATCTAAAACTTCGTGATAAAAAGGGAACCGAGAACTTAGTGGCCTATAACACCCCATCCCCGGTTAGTCGTAACCCAATTTGGGAGAGTTACCAGTGCAAGAACAAAGCAATAGATAGGTTACTTGTCGAACAAGTAACCTTGATATACATGACATGCAACACATGTAACCTAAACATAACCATTCAAAACATACAAGCAATCCATATTAAACAAAACCAACATTCTTAGCATGCTAATTTAGGTACTAATTTGTTTCATTTCATATTTATATCCTAAGTTACCATTATCATATTATCATTCCATTCAATTCACACACATCATTCAAACAACAATCTCAAATGTGTCATACATCACAATAGGTTACTATTAAACATGATTCAACTTTCATTCTTACTACAAGTTCAAGTACCCTATTCGATTGATACAAGATGGTCACTTAACACACTTCAATTAGCTTACTTGCATCTCAATATACTACTTATTCAATCAATCAACATGATCATTACAAGCATCCAACTTACATTCTTTGACATGTCAATACACCTATTTGAACTATAAGGTGATACCTAATCACATTTCATTTGTTTCTTTTTCAATCAAGACATACTATTTCACGGTATACTTGGTTAGTCCATTGTTAATGCATGTTTGTACATACCTTGGCTTCAATCTCAACATTGTCGATTCAAAACAATGGCCATAGGAACAAATGCATGATCATACCATTTTAGTATATTGTTCGAATGAAACAAGATTCAACATTCATTGGATTAATTTCACATTATGCGCAACATATACTTATATTTACATACCAACATAGTTATATACATAGCTTAAAGTCATCAAGTTGGTTACATGATAGGCCCAACAAAACATTACATATACTAGTCTTAAACACACCACAAAATGCATGATCAAGGCTACCTATTACAGGTTCTAGTGCCACCAAACTAGGAGTATACAAAGAGTATGAAATCATACTTTCAAGCTTGCTTCAAGGTGTTGCTTCAATATCAAGATATCCTTTTGATTAAGTCTTTAATCTGTTATGGGAAGAATGAAGAGTAGAGCGGTAAGTACAAGTTATATACTTAGTGAGGAAACACTAAGTCTAGCTAATTTCAAGGATACATATCCAAGCAAACAATGTTCATTCAAGTTATTAAGTCGTCTTATAACACCCTTGGTATTTAGTTCAATAGATAATCAAATCTTAAACAATATGCACCGTCTTGCCACTATGCACCGTAGTGCCAAAATGCAATATTTACCGTCGTACCAATATGCACCGTAGTGCCAATATGAGGTCAAGATTCTAAGGCATGCCCTCCTTTATCCAAACTATCTACCAAGGTTGTTGATTATCCATTTCATTCAAGCTTTATACATTTCAATATCCAATACAAGATTATGCCATTCAAAGGCCAAGCCCTTAGGCTTATGGAGTCTTAACTCCCAAGGCAAGTCTATCCATGCCATTCGAATGGCATGAATAAAAAGTGGTACCATTGTTAAATTCATTTCAACCAGCCATGTATATCAATCAAAAACACATGCATATGTATTCAATGTGCGTACCTTATTCTCCAAGCAAGCATGCCATTTCTTACCTTTGGCATAAGCAACGCAACATGTCAAGCATTTCATTTCATTTGCTTAACACTCAAGTAAACACATAGAACATGGCATCAAAAAAGTTTTCATACATGTCATTCTTCCCTTAATTAGCCAATTATGTTTTAGGTCATGTTACATGGCAATGACATTGAATTAAGACAATAACAAGGTTGGTTAGGACCTAGTCCCAACCCTAAGGATAGTTACACTCACAATACTCCTAGCAAATCAATTGTCTTGTATCCAAATCCCTTTGCCTCTAGCTTTGGGATGTCCACTCTTATCTTCCTCTTCCACAACTTGTTGCCCTTTGTCTAGCAAGCATAACACATACAATTCATCAAAACAAGCACATATGTCACACAATTATTGTAGCAATGTTACCACATTGTATCCAACATTTAGCTACTGTTTTTATGCTTTCTTTTAAGCATTTCTTACTAGTTCATCCCCATATTGTTATTTCCTCATTTTAAGACATAACTGGACCGGTTACAATGTCCCAAAACTGTTTTGGAAACAGTTTGCATCTAGGTGTAAAAATAGTCCCAAACTGCCCAGGACACTGCTGCTCGGAAGTTTGCACACTGTCCCTTTAAATGGTCATATCTTTTAACCCGTACGTCGGAATTTCTATTACTATACACCGTTGGAAAGCTATAAAAATTTTCGTTAAGACCATATAAGACTTGCATTTTATTTCTTAGCCAATTTATACAGTTTATTGTTCAAAGACAGGGCATTTACACTGCCTGGACAGTTTGCACTATCCAAAAATTTCTATTTACAGTTTCCAGAATAGGACCCACTTTTCAGTTCTATTTTCACCTAATGAAAGTATACATACTAAGGATCATGTCATTAAAATTTCAGCCCTGAATTTGATCTATACAAGTTTTGGTGAATTTTCAAATTTACTGCCCAGAACATAGCAATTCTGGGCAGATTGCACCTATTCACATTTTAATTCCTTAAATTCATTTCAACCAATGTTTTGGCCCTATAATTCATTTCATATGTCATCCTAAACATGTTTAGTCAATGTTAATTCATTATTCAAGGCATCCAAAACAGAGTAAGTTGGTTACAAAGCTTAATTTTGCATGTTTACACAATTTCAATTCGACAAAACAGTTTCTATGCTATATGACTATGTCCATACTTTTATCTTTCATTTCCAGCATTGTTTGCTAACAATTTAGCTTGTTTAACACCTTAATTACATTATCCAATCATGATCATATTCAATTCATTAGTTCCATAGTTCAAGTTCAAGTTCTAACCATTCAATTCTTACTTCAACATCTCATTTCAATTTTCCAGCAACTTAGCTTTGTTACACTATCACATACACATAATTTCCAGCATAATACCTAGTGTTGATTCTTCAAATTTGCATAATTCTAGTACAATTTAATCATCTAACAACATATTCAATAGTTAATCTCATCTATAATCATCAAATCAGTCCAATTCAACAAGTATAGTTGCCTATTCAATTGAACAAAGGTAGAATCATACTTAATTTGCTTCTAGCTTTTATTTCCTTACAAAATCCTATACATGCAAGCTAAATTTTTCCTTCAACAATGGCTGATTTCTCAAGCTTTCTTTCTCTCTCTTTTCTTCTCTTCCAAACGGCAAAAGGAAGGATAATGAAGAAGATGATGACAACATCTAATCCAAGTTATTGGATTTGTGAATTGTCTAAATTGCCCCTTAATTAACCCTTATTATTAACTTAATCAAGGGCATTAGGGGAAACAAGGAATTTAGCATGCATTCCCCATCTTTCTCATTTAATTCAATGTAGTCACTCTAAATTGATCACTTATTTCATTCATTCTTTCAATTATGCCCTTGACTAATCAATTTAGCATAAATTGTAGGTTCAATTAAGCTATCAACTTATGCAATTGATTTCAATACTTCAAGGCTAGGATTTGGGGTGTTACAATTCTCCCCCCTTAATTTAAATTCGTCCTCGAATTTACCTGAATCGAATAGGTGAGGATATTGCTTCCTCGTGACTTCTTCAGATTCCCAGGTAGCTTCTTCCACCTTATGATTTATCCATAAGATCTTAACAAGGGGAATAATCTTGTTCTGAAGCTTTCTTACTTCCCGGTCAAGAATCTGAATAGGTTCCTCTTTGTAGGACAAATCAGGATTCAATTCTACTTCTTCGAGCTCAAGAATGTGTGAAGGATCAGATCGATACCTTCTGAGCATTG
The DNA here is from genome assembly GCA_019671005.1 of Hibiscus mutabilis. NCBI lineage: Eukaryota > Viridiplantae > Streptophyta > Magnoliopsida > Malvales > Malvaceae > Hibiscus > Hibiscus mutabilis. Next base: position 30,422,663 of record CM033718.1, on the reverse strand, counting down.
AAACATGGAAGACATTGTGTATTCTATCGAACTCTCTAGGAAGAGCTAGTCGATAGGCCACTGGACCAATTCTTTCAATAACTTCAAATGGTCCAATGTATCAGGGACTGAGCTTCCCTTTTCTTCCAAATCTAAGCACTTTCTTCCAAGGTGAGACCTTTAGGAAGACTTTGTCTCCAATAGCATACTAGATATCTCTCCTTTTCAAGTCAGCATACGCTTTCTGTCTATCGAAAGCTTCCTTCAATTGATCGTGAATGATCTTGATTTGTTCTTCGGTTTCCTGAAGCAATTGAGGTCCTAGAATCTTGTTATCTCCCAATTCGAACCAGCATAGAGGAATTCTACATTTTCTACTATATAGAGCTTCAAATGGTGCCATTTGAATAGAAGATTGATAGCTATTGTTGTAGGCAAACTCTACAAGAGATAGGAATTTCTCCCAATTATTCCCAAAATCGATAACACAAGCTCGTAGCATATCTTCTAGCACTTGAATGATTCTCTCAGGTTGGCCATCCGATTAAGGATGAAAGGCCGTACTAAGATGTACTTTAGCTCGTAGAGCTTTTTGCAGAGAATTCTAGAATAGAGAAGCGAATTGAGGGTCACGATCAGAGATAATTACTGTAGGTACACCGTGTAACCGAATCACTTCACAGATATACAACTCGGGAAGGGTTTCCAAGCTCATGTTCATACGAACAGGGATGAAGTGAGTAGATTTAGTGAATCTATCAACAATCACCCATACATAATCATTCTTTCTTGGAGTAGAAGGAAGATCGGTGACAAAGTCTATAGTAATTCGATCCCACTTCCACTAGAGAAGTTTAATAGGTTGGAGTAGTCCAGTAGGGACTTGATGCTTGGCTTTGACTCTTTTTGACAAGTTAAGCACTTGGATACGAAGTCCGTGATTGCAGATTTCATGCCTGGCCACCAGTATAGTGGCTTTAGGTCCTTATACATCTGAACTGATCCAGGGTGGAACTTTGATGAGCTTCTTTTAACATTTCTTGTCTTAGTTCCTCATTATTAGGAACACACACTCTATCTTTGAAATAGAGAAGTCCATTTGAGTTGAAAGAGAGATCAGAGCTAGAATAAGAAGTAACTTTAGACATGATTTTCTGAAGATCTGGATCAACTTGTTGGAGTTCTTTAACTCTCGAGATGAAATCAGACAAAAATTCTGGGCCCTTGGATAGTCGAAAATGAGCAGTGATAGTCGTATTAGCTACGAAAGAATTAACAAGGTCATTAGAATGATTCTCAGTAGATTTCTTGCAATGCAAGGCACTGTTTGAATTGTTTCTTGAAGAACAAGGCATTGTTCAAATTCTTTCTTACAAGCTCAGAAAGACTCAATTTCATTGGTTACATGTATTTTATACACAATTCTTATTCGAATGGTAGTTTACTTTTCAAGGAGTGTTCGAATAGTAACTTGTAGCTTAAGAAAGCTCTAGATTCATTATTTGCAAAACAAGAAAAGACACGATTCAAATGAATTTAATTAGAATTCTAGATTTAGGAGTTGCCCGAATATGGTTTGCGACTAAGGGCGTCAGCAACTACGTTTGCTTTCCCCGAATGGTCATCGATAACCAAGTCGTAATCCTTAAGTAATTCGAGCCATCTCCTTTGCCTCAGATTCAAGTCCTTCTTAGTTAGGAGGTTAGTTAGGAGGTATTTGAGACTTTTGTGATTGGTAAATAGATTGCATTTCTCTCTGTATAGATAGTGTCTCCATATCTTTAGAGCAAAAACGATAGCTGCTAGTTCCAGATCGTGTGTTGCATAATTAGACTCATGAGGCTTCAGTTGTCTTGAAGCATAAGCAATTACTTTCCCACCTTGCATCAGGACACAACCGAGTCCTAAATGAGAAGCATCACTGTAAACAGTGAATTCTTTGCCTAATTCTGGTTGGATAAGTACCGAGGCATGAGTTAGAGCTTGCTTAAGTTGATCAAAGCTTCTTTGTTGGTTCTCCAACCAAACGAAAGCTGCATCTTTGCGGGTAAGCTTAGTAAGTCTTGCGGCAATAGAGGAAAAGCCCTTAACAAACCTTTGGTATTACTTTGCTAAACCGAGAAAGCTTCGGACCTCGCTTACATTCTTTGGAGGTCTCTAATTTAGAATAGACTGAATTTTGCTTGGATCGACTTTGATTCCTTCAGCCGATATAACGTGGCCGAGGATAGAAACTTTTGGTAACCATAATTCACATTTGGAAAACTTGGCATACAAATGATGTTCTCAGAGTGTTTGCAAGACAATTAGGAGGTGTTCATCATGTTCCTCCTTATTCCGAGAGTACATCAGGATGTCGTCGATGAATATGACCATGAACTTGTCAAGATAGGGCTTAAATACCCGATTCATGAGATCCATGAAAGCAGCCATAGCATTCGTTAACCCAAATGGCATTACGAGGAATTCGAAGTAGCCATATCGAGTACGAAAGGTTGTCTTGGGCACGTCTCGTTCTTTCACTTTCATTTGATAGTACCCCGATCTAAGTTCGATCTTTGAAAATACGGAAGCATCCCTAAGTTGATCAAAAAGATCTTCAATTCTGGGCAGGGGATACCAATTCTTGATAGTAAGCTTGTTTAGCTGACGATAGTCAATACAAAGCCGCATAGTCCCATCTTTCTTTTTCATGAACTGGACTGGAGCACCCCAAGGAGAAGTGCTAGGCCGTATGAAACCTTTGTCTTGAAACTCATGAAGTTGCTTCTTTAATTCTTTCAACTCGACAGTTGCCATTCTATAGGGTGTAATGGACATCAGAGTTGTTCCAAGCTGAACTTCAATCCCGAACTCTACTTCTCTGGTCAGAGGGACATCAGGGATTTCCTCGGGAAAAATGTCAATGAATTCAGAAACAACAGGCAAGCTAGGCAAACCGAATTCAATTTATTCTTGCCGAATCATCTTAGCCAAGATTAAAGTTGGTTTCTTGTCTATTAAGAGAATGGATTCTTTCCCTAAACCCTGGAGATACAATCTCCAATTTTGGCAATCTACCCAGGCCTCTTGTTTACTTAACCAATCTAACCCCAATAACAAGTCAAATTCACAAAACGGTAAGACATAAAGATGAATGGGAAAGGGGATATTTCGAATAGTCAAGGGAGCTTGCTTGTGATGCAAGTTAATGGGTGTTTTCCCCTAGTGGATTCGATACTATAAGATTTGATTCAATAATTTCGGGTTTCAATTTTAACTTGTTGATCAAGGTAGAACAAATAAATGAATGGGTAGGCCCCGAATCAATTAAAATATATGCAAGACTGGAATTTAACTCAATGGTACCTGCGATAACATCGGGAGCTTCTTCATCATCTTTACCACGAATATGGTACAAACGAGCAGGGGTTTGAGATTCCTGATGAGTTAGAGAATTCGAATAGAGGTCGTTCTGTTTCCCCTGATTCTCGGACTGAGCTTGTCTAGGTGCTTTGTTTCGATTATGAGGAGCAGGACTAGCAATTGCAGAAGCTCGATTCGAAGCCTTGTTGGGGTTTTGAGGACAATCCTGGATATAATGATCAGAGGCTCCACATGAGTAGCATAAATTCTATTGAACTCTGCACTAGCCAGTAATGTTTCTGGCAGAACTTGCAAAAAGGGTATTGATTAGCTTGAGTCTGATTCCCTGTGCTATCAACAGAAACAACATGGGCTGAAGTCTTTACAACCGCTTGAAGTTTTGGGATGTAACTACTCTTCTGATTAGGGGTATAGTTCGAAGAGTGTTCCTTGGAATGTTTGGACTTTTTTTATTGCCAATGTGGCTTATCATCGTTCCTGGGTCGTTTGTCTTTCGAAGAGTGTCCGCTCTTGCGTATTTTCGAGGCTTTCATCTTTGCCTCAGTAGCAATGGCCCGGTTTACCAAATTTTGGAAGTCGGTAATACCCAGAGTAGTGAATATAGGGATTAATTCATCATTTAACCCGTCAATGAACATTCGGCACTTGTCGACCTCAGTTTTGATATATTCAGACCCATACTTGTAATACTTGCAAAAGTCGCTCACGTATTGCTCGATAGGTCGACCAGCTTGTTTAAGATACAAGAATCGATTCTGGTGCTCAGCCAGATATTGTTCGTTGATATACTTCTTCTTGGACTCATCGAGGAAGAACTTCCAAGTATTAGACTCCGTATGAGCAGTCAGGGTAGTGGTTTCCCACCAGCTCAGTGCTTCGTCTGCCAACAAAGCGATGGCACACTCGAGTTCAGGCTCGTCAGGACATGGCAATTGTTTAGTCAGAATGCGAGTTGTGACCTCTAACCAATACTCGGCTACTTCAAGATTAGCCTCATCGGTGCCAATGAAGGTATATGCCCGATGCTGAACCAGCTTGTCAGTAGGGGCTCGGTTTGACACAACAACAATAGGAGCAATAGGATGATCTTGTTTTAAGGCAGTTACAAGATGATTGAACATCTCTTTCATACTTATAAGATATTCTTGCTGCATAGGATTGATAGCAGGAGCTTCCTGTTGAGCAGCAACTTGAGCTCGATGTTGAGCTTGCTGTTGAGGAGGATTCTGCTCCATCCTCACACTATCACCTACGTTCGAGGAGCCTACGAGACTTTCATTATCCCAACCCAATCTTTTTTCTGATATTCTAGTTCAAACAGAACAATAAGAGTTTCAGTTTACACATTTACACATTTAAGCAACAATACAAGCCTATATAAAGTCTCCTAGGTGGCACAATATCCTATATGATACAAGTGAACTTATTGTAGTCCTAGAACCAACTAAAAATCTCTAATTAGAAATAAATGTAACACCCCTACCCAGGTTAGTCGTAACCCCGGTTCGAGAGCGTTACCAATGCTAGAACAAAGCAATAGATAGGTTACTTGTCGAACATGTAACCTCGATATACATGACTTGCAACGCAAGTAACCTAAACACAACCATTCAAAACATACAACCAATCCATATTAAACAAAACCAACATTCTTAGAATGCTAATTTAGGTACTAATTTGTTTCATTTCATATTTGTATCCTAAGTTACCATTATCATATTACCATTCCATTCAATTCACATACATCATTCAAACAACAATCTCAAGTGTGTCATACATCACAATAGGTTACTATTAAACATGATTCAACGTTAATTCTTACTACAAGTTCAAGTACACTATTCGATTGAGACAAGATGGTCACTTAACACATTTCAATTAGCTTACTTGCATCTCAAGATACTACTTATTCAATCAATCAACATGATCATTACAAGGCATCCAACTTACATTCTTTTATATGTCAATACACCTATTCGAACTATAAGGTAATACCTAATCACATTTCATTTGTTTCTTTTTCAATCAAGACATACTATTTCATGGCATACTTGGTTAGTACATTGTTAATGCATGTTTGTACATACCTGTGCTTCAATCTCAACATTGTCGATTCAAAACAATGGCCATAGTAACAAATGCATGATCATACCATTTTAGTCTATTATTCGAAAGAAACAAGATTCAACATTAATTGGATTAATTTCACATTATGCGCAGCATAAACTTATATATACATACGAACATAGTTATATACATAGCTTAAAGTCATCAAGTTGGTTACATGATAGGCCCAACAAAACATTACATATACTAGTCTTAAACACACCACAAAATTCATGATCAAGGCTACCTATTACAAGTTCTAGTGCCACCAAACTTTGAGTATACAAAGAGTATGAAATCATACTTTCAAGCTTGCTTCAAGGTGTTGCTCCGATCTCAAGATATCCACTTGATTAAGTCTTTTAATCTGTTATGGGAAGAATGAAGAGTAGAGTGGTAAGTACAAGTTATGTACTTAGTGAGGTAACACTAAGTCTAGCCAATTTCAAGTATACATATCCAAGAAAACAATGTTCATTCAAGTTATTAAGTCATCTTATAACACCCTTGGTATTTAGTTCAATAGATAATCAAATCTTCAACAATATGCACCGTCGTGCCAATATGCACCGTCGTACCAATATGCACCGTCATACCAATATGCACCGTAGTGCCAATATGAGCTCAAGATTCTAAGGCATGCCCTCCTATCTATCCAAACTAGCTACCAAGGTTGTTGATTATCCATTTCATTCAAGCTTTATACATTTCAATAACTAATACAAGATTATTCCATTCAAAGACCAAACCCTTAGGCTTATGGAGTCTTAACTCCCAAGACAAGTCTATCCATGCCATTCGAATGCCATGGATACAAAGTGGTAACATTGTTCAATTCATTTCAACCAGCCATGTATATCAATCACAAACACATGCATATGTATGCAATGTGCGTACCTTATTCTCCAAGGAAGCAAGCCATTTCTTACCATTGGCATAAGCAATGCAACATGTCAAGCATTTCATTTCATTTGCTTAACACTCAAGTAAACACATAGAACATGGCATCAAACAAGTTGTCATACATGTCATTCTTCACTTAATTAGCCAATACGTTTTAGGTCATGTTACATGGCAATGACATTGAATTAAGACAATAACAAGGTTGGTTAGGACCTAGTCCCAACCGTAAGGATAGTTACACTCACAATACTCCTAGCAAATCAATTGTCTTGTATCCAAATCCCTTTGCCTCTAGCTTTGGGATGTCCGCTCTTATCTTCCTCTTCCAAAACTTGCTGACCTTGGTCAAGCAAGCATAACACATACAATTCATCAAAACAAGCACATAATGTCACACAATTATAGTAGCAATGTTACCACATTGTACCTAACATTTAGCTATTGTTTTATGCTTTCTTTTAAGCATTTCTTACTAGTTCATCTCCATATTGTTATTACCTCATTTTAATACATAAGTGAACATGTTACAATGTCCCAAAACTGTTTTGGAAACAGTTTGCATCTAGGTGTAAAAATAGTCCCAAACTGCCCAGGACACTGTTGTCTGGCTGTTTGCACACTGTCCCTTTAAATGGTCATATCCTTTAATCCGTAAGTCAGAATTTCGATTACTATACACCGTTGGAAAGCTAATAAAATTTTATTTAGGACCATATAAGACTTGCATTTTACTTATTAGCCAATTAATGCAGTTTATTGTTCAAAGACAGGGCATTTACACTGCCTGGACTGTTTGCACTGTCCAGAAATTTCTACTTACAGTTTCCAGCATAGGACCCGGTTTTCAGTTCTGTTTTCACCTAATGAAAGTATACATACTAAGGATCATGTCATTAAAATTTCCGCCCTGAATTTGATCTATACAATGTTTGGTGAATTTTCAAATTTACTGCCCAGAACATAGCAATTCTGGACAGATTGCACCTATTCACATTTTAATTCCTTAAATTTATTTTAACCAATGTTTTGGCCCTATAATTCATTTCATATGACATCCTAAACATGTTTAGTCAATGTTAATTCATTATTCAAGGCAGCCAAAACAGACTAAGTTGGTTACAAAGCTTAATTTTGCATGTTTACACAATTTCAATTCAACAAAACAGTTTCTATGCTATACGACTATGTTCATACTTTTATCTTTCATTTCCAGCATTGTTTGCTAACAATTTACCTTGTTTAACACCTTAATTGCATTATCTAATCATGATCATATTCAATTCATTAGTTTCATAGTTCAATTTCAAGTTCTAACCACTCAATTCTTACTTCAACGTCTCATTTCAATTTTCGAGCAACCTAGCTTTGTTACACTATCACATACACATAATTTCCAGCATAATACCTAGTGTTCATTCTTCAAATTTGCATAATTATACAACAATTTAATCATCTAACAACATATCCAATAGTTAATCTCATCTATAATCATCAAAACTGTCCAATTCAACAAGTATAGTTGCCTATTCAATTGAACAAAGGTAGAATCATACTTACTCTGCTTCTAGCTTTAATTTCCTTACAAAATCCTATACATGCAAGCTAAATGGCTGATTTCTCAAGCTTTATTTCTCTCTATTTTCTTCTCTTCCAAACGGCAATAGGAAGGATAATGAAGAAGATGATGACAACATCTAATCCAAGTTATTGAATTTGAGAATTGTCTAAATCGTCCCTTAATTAACCCTTATTATCAACTTAATCAAGGGCATTAGGGGAAACAAGGAATTTAGCATGCATTCCCCATCGTTCTCATTTAATTCAATGTAGTCACTCTAAATTGATTACTTATTTCATTCATTCCCCATCGTTCTCATTTAATTCAATGTAGTCACTCTAAATTGATTTCAATACTTCTAGGCTAGGATTAGGGGCGTTACAATTCTCCCCCTTAAATTAAATTCCTCCTCGAATTTACCTGAATCGAATAGGTGAGGATATTGCTTCCTCATGACTTCTTCAGATTCCCAGGTAGCTTCTTCCACCTTATGATTTCTCCTTAAGATCTTAACAAGGGGAACAATCTTGTTCCGAAGCTTCCTTACTACCCGGTCAAGAATCTGAATAGGTTCCTCTTCGTAGGACAAATCAGGATTCAATTCTACTTCTTCGGGCTCAAGAATGTATGAAGGATTAGATTGATACCTTCTGAGCATTGAAACATGGAAGACATTGTGTATTCTAAAAACTCTCTAGGAAGAGCTAGTCGATAGTCCACTGGACCAATTCTTTCAATAACTTCAAATGATCTAATGTATCGGGGACTGAGCTTCCCTTTTCTTCCAAATCTAAGCACTTTTTCAAAGGTGAGACCTTTAGGAAGACTTTGTCTCCAATAGCATACTGATATCTCTCCTTTTCAAGTCATCATACGCTTTATGTTTATCGAAAGCTTCCTTCAATTGGTCGTGAATGATCTTGATTTGTTCTTCGGTTTCCCGAAGCAATAGAGGTCCTAGAATCTTGTTATCTCCCAATTCGAACCACCATAGAGGAGTTCTACATCTTCTACCATATAGAGCTTCAAATGGTGCCATTTGAATAGAAGATTGATTGCTATTGTTGTAGGAAAACTCTACAAAAGGTAGGGATTTCTCCCAATTCTTCCTGAAATCGATAACACAAGCTTATAGCATATCTTGTAGCACTTGAATGATTCTCTCAGATTAGCCTTCCGATTGAAGATGAAAGGCTGTACTAAGATGTACTTTAGCTCCTAGAGCTTTCTGTAGAGAATTCCAAAATCAAAAAGTGAATCGAGGGTCATGATCGGAGATAATTACTGTAGGTACACCGTGTAACCGAATCACTTCACAGATGCACAACTCGACAAGGGTTTCCAAGCTCATGCTCATACTAACAGGGATGAAGTGAGTAGATTTAGTGAATCTATCATCAATCACCCATACAACATTATTCTTTCTTGGAGTAGAAGGAAGACCGGCGACAAAGTCCATAGTAATTCGATCCCACTTCCACTGGGGAAGTTCAATTGGTTGAAGCAGTCCAGTAGGAACTTGATGCTCGGCTTTGACTCTTTGACACGTTAAGCACTTGGATACGAAGTCCGTGATTGCAGAATTATGCCTGGCCACCAGTATAGTTCTTTTAACATTTCTTGTCTTAGTTCCTCATTGTTAGGAACACATACTCTATCTTTCAAATAGAGGAGTCCATTTGACTTGAGAGAGAAGTCAGAGGTAGACTCAGAAGCAAGTTTAGACATGATTTTCTGAAGTTCTGGATCAACTTGTTGGAGTTCTTTAATTCTCGAGATCAAATCGGATTGAACTTGAAGTTCAGACAAAAAATTTATGCCCTTGGATAGTAAAAAATGAGCATTGATAGCCGTATTAGCTACGGAAGAATTAACAGGGTCATTAGAATGATTTTTAATAGATTTCTTGCAATTCAAGGCACTGTTTGAATTGTTTCTTGAAGAACAAGGCATTGTTCAAATTCTTTCTTACAAGCTAAGAAAGACTCAGTTTCAATGGTTACATGTATTTTAGACACAATTCTTATTTGAATGGTTGTTTACTTTTCAAGGAGTGTTCGAATAGTAACTTGTAGCTTAAGAAAGCTCTAGATTCTTTATTTGTAAAACAAGAAAAGACACGATTCAAATGAATTTAATCAGAATTCTAGATTTAGGAGTTACCCGAATATGGTCTGCGACTAAGGGTGTTAGTAACTACGTTTGCTTTCCCTCATGAGTTAGGAGGTATTTGAGACTTTTGTGATCGGCAAATAGATTGCATTTCTCTCCGTATAGATAGTTTCTCCATATCTTTAGAGCAAAAAATATAGCTACTAGTTCCAGATCGTGTGTTGGATAATTAGACTCATGAGGCTTAGTTGTCTTGAAGCATAAGGAATTACTTTCCCATTTTGCATCAGGATACAACCGAGTCCTAGATGAGAAGTATCACTATAAATAGTGAATTCTTTGCCCAATTCTAGTTGGATGGGTACCGGGGCATGAATCAGAGCTTGCTTAAGTTGATCAAAGCTTCGTTGCTGGTTCTCCGACCAAACGAACGGCGTATCTTTGCAGGTAAGCTTAGTAAGGCTTGCGACAATGAAGGAAAAGCCCTTAACAAACCTTGTGTAATACCCAGCTAAACCAAGAAAGATTTGGACCTCGCTTACATTCTTCGGAGGTCTCCAATTTAGAATAGACTGAATCTTGCTTGGATCGACTTTGATTCCTTCAGTCGAGATAACATGGCCGAGGAAAGAAACTTCTGGTAACCAGAATTTACATTTGGAAAACTTGGCATACAATTGATGTTCTCGGAGTGTTTGCAAGACAATTCGGAGGTGTTCAGCATGTTCATTCTTATTCTGAGAGTACACTAAGATGTCGTCGATGAATACGACCACGAACTTGTCAAGATAGGGCTTAAATACCATATTCATGAGATCCATAAAAGTAGCCAAAGCATTCGTTAACCCGAATGGTATTACAAGGAATTCAAAGTGACCATATCGAGTACGAAATGTTGTCTTGGGCACGTCTTGTTCTATCACTTTCATTTCATAGTACCCTGATCTAAGGTCGATCTTTGAAAATACGGAAGCATCGCTAATTTGATAAAAAAGACCTTCAATTTTGGGCAGGGGATACCGGTTCTTGATAGTGAGCTTGTTTAGCTGACGATAGTCAATACAAATCCGCATAGCCCCGTCTTTCTTTTTCGCGAACAGGTCTAGAGCACCCCAAGGAGAAGTGATAGGCTGTATGAAACCTTTATCTTGCAACTCCTGAAGTTGCTTCTTTAATTCTTTCAACTCGATAGGTGTCATTCTATAGGGTGTAATGGACACCAGAGCTGTTCCAGGCTGAACTTCAATCTCGAACTCTACTTCTGTGGTCGAAGGGACACCGGGGTGTCCCTCGGGGAAAACATCAGTGAAATCATAAACAACAGGAATGCTAGGAAAACCAAGTTCAATTTTATCTTGGAGAATCATCTTAGCAAAGATTGAAGTTGGTTTCTTGTCTATTAAGAGAATGGATTCTTTCCCTAAACCCCGGAGATATAGTCTCTGATTTTGGCAATTACCCAGGCCTCGCGTTTACTTAACCAATCTAACCCCAATATCAAGTCAAATTCTCAAAATGGTAAGACATAAAGATCAATGGGAAAGGGGATATTTTGAATAGTCAAAGGAGCTTGCTTGTGGCGCAAGTTAATGGATGTTTTTCCCCTTATGGATTCGAAACTACAAGATTTGATTCAATAATTTCAGTTTTCAATTTTAACTTGTTGATCAAGGTAGAACAAACAAATGAATGGGTAGACCCCGAATCAATTAAAGCTTATACAGGACTAAATTTAACTCAACGGTACCTGCGATAACATCAGGAGCTTCTTCATCATCTTTACCCCGGATGTGGTACATATGAGCAGGGGCTCAAGATTCCTGATGAGTTGGAGCATTCGAATAGGGGCCCTTTTGTTTCCCATGATTCCCGGACTGAGCTTATCTGGGTGCTTTGTTTCGATTAGGAGAAGCTGAACTAGCAATTATAGAAGCTCGATTTGAAGCCTTGTTGGGATTCTGAGGACAATCCCAGATATAATGATTAGAATCTCCACACGAGTAGCATAAATTTTGTTGAAATCTGTACTGGCCAGTATGATGTTTCTGGCAGAACTTGCAAAGAGGGTATTGATTAGCTTTAGTTTGATTCCCTGTGCTATCAACAAAAACAATAGGGGCTGAAGTCTTTATAATTGTTTGAGGTTTCAGGATGTAACTACTCTTCTAATTAGGGGTATAGTTCAAAGAGTGTCCCTCGGAATGTTTGGACTTCTTTGGTTGCCAGTGTGGCTTATCATCGTTCCTGAGTCGTTTGTCTTTCCAGGAGTGTCCGCTCTTGCGTCTTTCCAAGGCTTTCATCATCTCCTCAGTAGCAATGGCTCGGTTTACCAAATTTTGGAAGTCGGTAATACCTAGAGCAGTGAATATAGGGCTTAATTCATCATTTAACCTGTCGATGAACAATCGACACTTGTTGGCCTCTATTTTGATATATTTAGACCCATACTTGCACTACTTGCAAAAGTCGCTCGCGTATTGCTCAATAGGTCGACCAGCTTGTTTAAGATACAAGAATCACTTCTGATGCTTGGGCAGATATTGTTTGTTGATATACTTCTTCCTAAACTCATCGAGAAAGAACTTCCAAGTAATAGACTCTGCAGGAGCAGTCAGGGTACTGGTTTCCCACCAGCTCAGTGGTTCGTCTACCAACAAAGCGATGGCACACTCAATTTTATGCTCGTCAGGACATGGAAATTGTTTAGTCAGAATGCAAGTTGTGGCCTCTAACCAATACTCGGCTACTTCAGGATTAGCCTCATCGGTACCAGTGAAGGTATATGCCCGATGCTAAGCCAGCTTGTCAATAGGGGCTCGGTTTGGCACAACAACAGTAGGAGCAATAGGATGATCTTGTTTTAAGGCAGTTACAAGATGATTGAACATCTCTTTCATACTTATAAGACAACCTTGCTGCACAGGATTGATAGCAGGAGCTTCCTGTTGAGGAGGATTCTGCTCCATCCTCACACTGTCTCCTTCGTTGAGGAGCCTACGGGACTTTCATTATCCCGACCTAATCTTGTTTCTATCATTCTAGTTCAATCAGAATAATAAGTGTTTCAGTTTATACATTTGCACATTTAAGCAACAATACAAGCTTATATAAAGTCTCCTAGGTGGCACAATATCCTATATGATGCAAGTGAACTTAATTTAGTCCTAGAACTAACTAAAAAGCTCTGATTACCAATAAATGTAACACCCTCCCCGGGTTAGCCGTAACTGGTTCGGGAGCGTTACCAATGTGAGAACAAAGCAATAGATAGGTTACTTGTCAAACAAGTAACCTCGATATACATGACTTGCAATGCAAGTAATCTAAATACAACCATTCAAAACAAAAAATCAATCCATATTAAACAAAACCAACATTCATAGAATGCTAATTTAGGTACTAATTTGTTTCATTTCATATTTATATCCTGAGTTACCATTATCATATTACCATTCCATTCAATTCAAACACATCATTCAAACAACAATCTCAAGTGTGTCATACATCACAATAGGTTACTATTAAACATGATTCAACTTTCATTCTTACTACAAGTTCAAGTACCCTATTCGATTGATACAACATGATCACTTAACACATTTCAATTAGCTTACTTGAATCTCAAGATACTACTTATTCAATCAATCAACATGATCATTACAAGGCATCCAACTTATATTCTTTTACATGTCAATACACCTATTCGAACTATAAGGTGATACCTAATCACATTTCATTTGTTTCTTTTTCAATCAAGACATACTATTTCATGGCATACTTGGTTAGTACATTGTTAATGCATGCTTGTAGATACCTTGGCTTCAATCTCAACATTGTCGATTCAAAACAATGGCCATAAGAACAAATGCATGATCATACCATTTTAGTCTATTGTTCGAATGAAACAAGATTCAACATTTATTGGATTAATTTCACATTATGCGCAGCATATACTTATATATACATATCAACATAGTTATATACATAGCTTAAAGTCATCAAGTTGGTTACATGATTGGCCCAACAAAACATTACATATATTAGTCTTAAACACACCACAAAATACATGATCAAGGCTGCCTATTACAAGTTCTAGTGCCACAAAACTAGGAGTATACAAAGAGTATGAAATCATACTTTCAAGCTTGATTCAAGGTGGTGCTTTGATCTCAAGGTATCCTCTTGATTAAGTCTTTAATCTGTTATGGGAACAATGAAAAGTAGAGTGGTAAGTACAAGTTATGGACTTAGTGAGGTAACACTAAGTCTAGCCAATTTCAAGTATACATATCCAAGCAAACAATGTTCATTCAAGTTATTAAGTCATCTTATAACACCCTTGGTATTTAGTTCAATGGATAATCAAATCTTCAACAATATGCAACGAAGTGCCAATATGCACCATAGTGCCAATATGTATCATCGTACCAATATGCACCGTAGTGTTAATATGCACCGTAGTGCCAATATGAGCTCAAGATTCTAAGGCATGCCCTCCTATCTATCCAAACTAGCTACCAAGGTTGTTGATTATCCATTTCATTCAAGCTTTATACATTTCAATATCCAATACAAGATTATGCCATTCAAGGGCCAAGCCCTTAGGCTTATGGAGTCTTAACTCCCAAGACAAGTCTATACATGCCATTGGAATGGCATGAATACAAAGTGGTACCATTGTTCAATTCATTTCAACCAGCCATGTATATCAATCACAAACACATGCCTATGTATGCAATTTGCGTGCCTTGTTCTCCAAGCAAGCATGCCATTTCTTACCTTTGGCATAAGCAATGCAACATGTCAAGCATTTCATTTCATTTGCTTAACACTCAAGTAAACACATAGAACATGGCATCAAACAAGTTGTCCTACATGTCATTCTTCCCTTAATTAGCCAAATATGTTTTAGGTCATGTTATATGGCAATGACATTGAATTAAGACAATAACAAGGTTGGTTAGGACCTAGTCCCAACCCTAAGGATAGTTACACTCACAATACTCCTAGAAAATCAATTGTCTTGTATCCAAATCCCTTTGCCTCTAGCTTTGGGATGTCCACTCTTATCTTCCTCTTCCACAACTTGCTGCCCTTGGTCTAGCAAGCATAACACATGCAATTCATCAAAACAAGCACATAATGTCACACAATTATAGTAGCAATGTTACCACATTGTATCTAACATTTAGCTACTGTTTTTATGCTTTCTTTTAAGCATTTCTTACTAGTTCATCCCCATATTGTTATTTCCTCATTTTAAGACATAACTGGACAGGTTACAATGTCCCAAAACTGTTTTGGAAATAGTTTGCATCTAGGTGTAAAAACAGTCCCAAATTGCCCAGGACACTGCTGCCTGGCAGTTTGCACACTGTCCCTTTAAATGGTCTTATCTTTTAATTCGTACGTCGTAATTGAAATTACTATAAACCGTTGGAAATTTATCACAATTTTATTTAAGACCATATAAGACTTGCATTTTATTTCTTAGCCAATTAATACAGTTTATTGTTCAAAGACAGGGTATTTACATTGCCTGGACAGTTTGCATTGTCCATAAATTTCTATTTACAGTTTCCAGCATAGGACACAGTTTTCAGTTCTGTTTTTTACCTAATGAAAGTGGACATACTAAGGATCATGTCATTAAAATTTCAGCCCTGAATTTGATCTATACAATTTTTGGTGAATTTTCAAATTGACTGCCCAGAACAGAGCAATTCTCGGCAGATTGTACCTATTCACATTTTAATTCCTTAAATTCATTTTAACCAATGTTTTGGCCCTATAATTCATTTCATATGACATCTTAAACATGTTTAGTCAATTTTAATTCATTATTCAAGGCATCCAAAGCAGAGTAAGTTGGTTACAAAGCTTAATTTTGCATGTTTACACAATTTCAATTCAACAAAACAGTTTCCATGCTATATGACTATGTTCATACTTTTATCTTTCATTTCCAGCATTGTTTTCTAACAATTTACCTTGTTTAACACCTTAATTACATTATCTAATCATGATCATATTCAATTCATTAGTTCCATAGTTCAATTTCAAGTTCTAACCATTCAATTCTTACTTCAGCATTTCATTTCAATTTTCCAGAAACCTAGCTTTGTTACACTATCACATACACATAATTTCCAGCATAATACCTAGTGTTCATTCTTCAAATTTTCATAATTCTACAACAATTTAATCATCTAACAACATATTCAATAGTTAATCTCATCTGTAATCATCAAAGCAATACAATTCAACAAGTATAGTTGCCTATTCAATTGAACAAAGGTAGAATCGTACTTACTTTGCTTCTAGCTTTAATTTCCTTACAAAATCCTATACATGCAAGCTAAAATGGCTGATTTCTCAAGCTTTCTTTCTCTCTATTTTCTTCTCTTCCAAACGGCAATAGGAAGGATAATGAAGAAGATGATGACAACATCTAATCCAAGTTATTGGATTTGTGAATTGTCTAAATTCTCCATTAATTAACCCTTATTATTAACTTAATCAAGGGCATTAGGGAAACAAGGAATTTAGCATGCATTCCCCATCTTTCTCATTTAATTCAATGTAGTCACTCAAAATTGATCACTTATTTCATTCATTCTTTCAATTAGGCCCTTGACTAATCAATTTAGCTTAAATTCTAGGTTCAATTAAGCTATCAACTTATGTAATTGATTTCAATACTTCTAGGCTAGGATTTGGGGTGTTACATGGCCGGCCATCTAAGTCGAATCCTCCAAGATGACAATCCCAATCCAAACAAAGAAAAATTTCCTGACGAAGAACTTTTTACAACGGATTAAAGGGAGTTACGTATAGCCAAAGACATTAAATAAAGGCACTTCTTGGGAGGCAACCAATGATTTTTATTGTTATCATGTTTTTAGTTTAAGTTTATATATTTTCATTTCATTAATTTCTATAATTTTTATTTTTTAGGTAGAGGGGACAGAAGCACTCTGGAAATAAGGCGTGCTTATGTTGCGAAAATTCCACGAATTTTCTTAGAGGGAAAATTTTCCCACCAGAGGGAAAGCAAATATTGGGTGAAAATTTTTTGGCACTCTTCCCTACCAAAATAAGTGCCGAAAATTTGGAAAGAAAGGGAAATATTCACTTTAATTGAAGAAAATCTATCATCTTTAAGTCTTTCCATCAAATCAAAACTTTCCATCTTTAACTTTCCTTGTTTCCCAATAACTTAAGATTCTTTATAAAGAGATAACCCTATTTCACTTTCCATCCACCACCTTCATCCACAACTTCACTCTCTCTTTTCTTTAAGAATCTTAAAATACCCAAAGAATTTCTCTGCAAGAAACCATTCCAAGAACGAAGAGGCAAGCAAGAAGTGATGGAGGGATCATCTACAAGCAACCACCGCCGCCGGTCCAAGAACAACCGGAGCAGCAGCCAGTTCGCACCTTCTCTTCTCGCACTCAGAACCGCTACCGAACGCATCTGCCTCCAACCAATGCCGCCCATGTCAACAACCTTTCCTTCACTTCTTCGAAACACCGAAAAAGGTTAGCCGACATTCAACAAAGAACCATCCAAGGTTGTAAGTACATCCACTTTGAAACTCTTTCTAGACTTGGATTGTTAGAGAAGGTGAAGAATTACTTTCATGTAATTAGTTGGACAAACTACATGACTATTTCCTTTCTAATTTATGATGAATTGCTATAGAATTTTATGGTACTTTCGAGTTCAAGGATAAAAGGTATGTTGATTTAAATGCTCCTAATGCCATTAAATTCCGATTGTTGAACAAACAATTTTCTTTATCTATTACGAAATTTAATGTTACCATGGGATTTATTTATGCCGAATATGCACAATTTAATGAATAAATGTCGAGCTTGTGTGACTATAGTGCAGATTTCGAACCCGCAATCCTCTTTCGAGATTGGACGACAAGCACCTCGGGGTACAACCCAAGCTGTTCTAAAGACCACGAAATCAAAGACTCGACACTCAAATACATCCATCGATTCCTAGCATATTCATTCTCCGGTAAAGTGAATTCGGCAAGCATATTGAACAAAGCCAAATTTTTCTTCCTTTGGTGTATGGTAAAAGGAAGAAAAGTAAACCTCGGTGTAACCACTAATTTTATCCGAGGTGGTAGCCCGTTTTTACATTTTTTGTAAATAAGGGCTTTACTATTAAAACAAAGAAACAACACAAAGATTAGTATTACTATTTGCTTTTATTATATAGTACATGTAACTTTTTATTATGTTATCATCCATTTAGAAACCCCTAAATATTAAGTGTTATGTATTATACAGTATTATTACTATCCATTTGAAAAAATGAAAAAAGAAAAAAACCCTTAAACATTATTATTATCACTAGTTAGAATACTATTGTGAACTTATCTTTGTTATTGGTATTGTTATTATATTTGACATTAGCTACTAATGTTATGTTATCATTCGTCCTATTATTACCATTATAGATATTATTATCATATTACTATTACCAATATATTATTATATTATCTTTGTTATGTTATTAGTATTATTATTATTATTAAACTAAACCCCAAAAAAAGAGAAACTAAAAAAAACTAAAAGACTAAATAAATAAGCCCAATATAATTAAATAAAGGCCCGAGTTCTTTTTATTCACCAGTCCATTTACAACAAACAAATACATAATATATTCTACTTTTCGACCCAATAGGGCCCTAAATACACAAAGACCTAATGACAGAAACCCTAATTATCCATTGCGCAGCTAATCCTAGACCGTCAGATCCAGGATTATGATCGGACAGCCAAGATCCACGCGAAGAACTTTCCAAAGACTCCACACGCGTGACCTCTCAGATATCCTACGTGCGCGTGGAGTTCACGCACGACTCGTCGACTTCCCAGTAGCACGCGTCTACCGCTTTACTCTTCATTTGGCCCCACGCGCGGCGATTAATCTTCTGATTTCATCTCCACGCTGGCAGATCCAACATCCACTGGCGTGCCTTGTTCCCCAAGCATGTTCTCACTCTAGTCCCCTCCCCTTCTCAAACCACCATAGCGCTCTAGGAGACAAGAAAGAAAGTTGTAAACGAACGTCACAGCACATGAGCAAGAGACAATATCAACAGATCAGAGAAACAAGGTAAAAAAATAGTAAGTGAATCAAAAAATATCAGACAAAAAATAGAGGCAGATAATAGGAATATTAAGTTTCTATATTTCCTATTTTCATTTACATGTAATATCAGGGTATAAAGCCTAACCCAAGATCAATTGTAAACGATTCGAAAAAATCATGAGAATAGATAACCGACAAAAACCTCAGATCTTGGAGGTAACCTCCCCCTTATTTCTTTTCTTACTCGCATTATCATCAATATCTAAAGGAATTCATGCAAATAAAGAAAAAGGAAAAACATAGAGTTAGGGTTTACCCTTGCGTCGTTTTGCCTGTCCCTTGCGTCTGTTCCTCTTCCTATCCGATGACAAGCCTAGCGGCCTCCCTAAGGCCGTGTATGGTGAATCGGTAAGGAGGCAGACCAAAAAAGGGGAGTTTTTGTTTTTGAAAAAAATGGTTTTTGGTTCAGTTTTCCTTTGATCTAGGGGTTTCGTTTGTTTTTTTAAGAAAATTAGTGTTCAGATTGGTGTTTTGGAGAAAGAGATGAAAGTTTTGGGGTATGTTTTGGGTTCCCCGACCACCAGCAAACGGTGGCCAATGAGGCGGTGCACGGCGGACGAACGACCAATTTTTGGGAAGTGCAATGGTTTCTGGGTTTGGGGATGAACACCACGGAGGTGTTTATCCCCTTTATGCGAAAAAAGAAGAGAGATCGAGAGAGAGTCTGGTCTCGTTTTATGCCAAAAGAGGAAAAGAATAATAAAACGTTTATAATATATATTCGAACCCCTCATTAAATTGCAAAATCACGTTTTAAATCCCTCTGCCCCATTTAAACATTGTCCGAAAGGCTTTCGCCTTTCAAAATCGCATTAAAAGTCCCTCCGCCCAGTTTTAATCGCATAGAAAGCCATTCCACCCTTTTTAATTACGTCTCTGGTCCTTGTAATTTTTGAATGGCTTTCAATTTCATCCCCGTTTTCCTTTTAAAATTCGGCCTTTGATTTCGAACTTTGT
The DNA here is from genome assembly GCA_019671005.1 of Hibiscus mutabilis. Taxonomy (NCBI): domain Eukaryota; kingdom Viridiplantae; phylum Streptophyta; class Magnoliopsida; order Malvales; family Malvaceae; genus Hibiscus; species Hibiscus mutabilis. Next base: position 30,402,502 of record CM033718.1, on the reverse strand, counting down.
ACAGTTTGGTCCAAATTCCAGTACAGTAGTTTTTTACGCTTTTTTTAGCTTTATTTTGTTGTTAACTTTGCTTTATATTTTAGACCTGTTTGCTATCTAGTTTATGCTTGATTTGGTGTTTGATACATGAGTATTACATAGTACATAGTTTATGTATAATATATAATATGGTTTTTCAATACCTTTAATATATAGTTTTTATGGTAGATATATCGTATAGTGTTTTCATATATATATTTAACACATAATTCTTATGTAATATAGCATATAGTTTCTATAATATATATAGTATAATTTTCTATAAAGTATAATGCATAGCTCCTTTTAAAATGTATATATGTGTTTTATACGTTTTTTAATATATAATATACTATAGTTTTGAATATGTAACCTATTATATATATTTGTTTTTGTTTTGGATATGCATGTTTATTTATGACTTGGGCCTTCGGTCTTGTTGGGCGTAGTTCGGATTTAGGATAGATTGGGCTTAGGGTTAACCCTAACTTAGTGGGCCTTGGGATTAGCCTTAAGGGCCCTAGCTTTAAGTTAGTTTTAGATTAGGAATTAATCTAATTAATTTAAGCTGTGTGCTCGTCTCATAGGAGCACGGTTTTAAGTTAATTAGATTAATTTAGGATTAGTTTTAGAGTCGTAGTTAGTCTTTAGGGTTCGAATTAATTTAGCGAATTTAAACTTGCTCCTGGCTCATTTAGGTAAATGTTAAATTTATTAAATTAATCGAGCATTTCTTAATAACTTTTAGAATAAAATGAACTTCAAAGTTTAGATTAACATTCAATTAATTATCATAATTTGTTAGTTTTTTAGTCTTTTTAGGGTAATTAACCTAGGATTAAATACTAGAATCATCTAATTAATAATTAGATCATCATTTGGGCTTTCCATAATTTGTGCCTTTATAGGTTAGGTCTTGGGTGGGACCTTTTTGGTGTTTATTTTTTGTGCATGTGTTTGTCATCCATTAATCGTCATTCATATGACCCATTAATTTTGTATTAACTAACATAAACCATGGAACATGAGGTATTTATTAATCTCGATATTCGTGTCATAATAGTCCCGCCTCAATGGATGTTGACTGAATATTAGGGTTAATCTTTACCGACCCGAGTGAAAATTAAAACCTGACAAGATCATTTCATCATTCCTTAATTGCTTGCATCATGCATAAATGTGACGTACGAGATTCGAACCCTAAAATAACATGACAGTCGACCTTATTCGATATCGATTTAGTCTATGGTCTTGTGTATCGTAATCCATATTAATTAAATGCCTAATTAATTTGAACCCACCAATTTGAATAAGCCCGTGCAATTGAGGTTAATTTCTAATTAAGAACGCCAAACTAAAGTTTATTCAAAATCCATCAAATTCCATCAATCTTAAAGGCAACAAATATTATGGTACCGATATTTGGGCGTGTTAGGGGTGCTAATCCTTCCCCATGCGTAACCAACTCCCAAACCCTTTGGTGTTCGGCCTACCTTATCGAAGTGGCCGATGACAACTCCAAGTTTTTTTATCGATTTTCAAAAGAGATGGAGTTTTTAAATGAAGTCCTCCATTTTTACAAAGATTTCAAAAGAATGTTCAGGGGATAATTAGTAGCCAACGGTTTTTCCAAACCTTTTAAAGATTTTTCTTTACAGTTTAAAAAAAGGGTCGCTATAGCTTGGAGACTCCGTTGGGGACTAGATTTGTTTTTACAAAACAAAAGGAGAGTTAGGCCAAGAAAATATTTGTTTCTTTTAAATGATGAAAAATGTTGGAATTTCTATCGATTTTAACGAGGTCGATTCTTTCTTCAAAATGTGACTAAGATTGCACTGGGCTTTGATAATTGGTGGTCTTCGAATTAATTTTTCATTTAATTTCTAAGGAATCACCGACATGTGTTGCATCATGATCATCAAGCTCTATACCCGAGCTCCACCCCTTGAGTGGGAGTGAAACGCCACATACCCACGTGAGTAGCCCTCCACGGGTCTGTAATTCATTTCAGAATCCACGCCTTTTGACACGTGAGCAGCCCTCCAAGTCACTAGGTCGTGCTTTCCCTCGAACTGAAACTAATTCACAAGCTTGTAATGGGCCAGAATTGGGGTTCTTATTGCCTTAGTAGGTAATGAGATAGGTTCGAGTACCCTTGTAATAGAACCAAACCCATGTGTGCGAATCTAAGAAGCCTACCATGTTAGAGCCTTGCGGGTAACCTTAGCAAACTAGAAATCATGTGGTTAGGTTTATTTCCTTATTTGCATACTTGTGCTTATTTTGTTTTGTGTTTACCTATTTCTCGTGATTTGATTTATTTACCGTCACTTGACTTATGCTTCTTCTCTTTCCTTTCCTTTCCATCTCTTGTTTTGCATATTTTTTTATGTCATGAAGAGCACACTGAGTTAGAAATAGTTTAAAGTTAAACACTAGATCGATGGGAGACTTAATTCACAGCAATGACGAAAAAAATTCTAATGTTCAGATATGGTCGGAAGGGGAGTAGTTACATGAGGGAGATAATATTACTGCTAGGTTCAGATCAGCCATGTCAGCCACGACATTCATGAAAACAAGGTTCAATGACGTGTCCAATTTGAAGTCGGTTTGGAATAGTTGGGATTTTGAAACAAGGTTCACCTTTAGAGAAGAGTATGGTGACATCGCGTATTTTCTAAAGGTCTTAGTTGATCAGGCTCTACTGCAAGCCTTGGCGGGCTTTTGGAACTCTGCCTATAGCTGTTTCACAATTGGTAATTTTGATCTAACCCCGACAATTGAAGATATAGAGACCTTATAAATTGCAAGAGGATTGACATGGATCGGGTGTATTCTAAGCCGAGTAAGAACAAGGCTTTTTGGGCTAAGCTAAAGAAGTTCTCAGACACGTTGCTAACTTGGGTTGAGCAGCAGGTCACTACTTGGAACAGTAAGGAGTATCTTAAGTGGGAAGGGATTTTGGCCCTAGCATCTGTACATCCTGTGGGCCGAGTCCAGCACAATCTCTTTGCATTGTTGATCTACGGGTTGGTACTCTTTCCTCAAGCATTGGGACTCATTGATCCGTCAGTTTTAGATCTTTTTGATCGTTTAAGTAGTAGGACTAATTCGGTGCCCTGTAATCTTGGCTGAAACTTTTTGATCTTTGAGGTTCTGTCGAGAGAATGCTGGAGGGCACTTCCGAGGATGCCCGCAGCTTTGAACTGTTTAGTTCTACAGCCACCTTTGGACCAATCCCAGTTTCTCCAGGCCCCTTTACGACGGCAAGTTCTCGCCCCTAGACGAGTTCCTATAAAAGAATGACTGGCCGACCCGAAGATCCGAGGAACTATGGCAAGACGTCCTCCAGAATCTAAAGGAGGAAGATATAGTTTGGAGAGCACCGTGGTTGTTGGTAAAGAACATTCTCTATAGATGTGGAGAGCATTCATGGGTACCACTACTTGGCCTTTGGGGGCATACCGCGTATGTGCCTCTTCTAGTTTTGAGACAGTATGGTTCCAAGCAGTTCGTGCCAACCACCAAGGGTCTAAATGAGTTCAACATAGATTATGCGAAGGGGGAGGGCTATAAGACGATGGCATACAATGCTTCTTAAACCTAGAATAATGCAAGACGAGTTTGGATAGCAAATGCTCTGTACATGGTAACTCCTGAATATAAAGCATGGCGGCTTAATCGTGTTAATGACAAAATCCCTCAATTGAATTCTGATGGAGGAAGATCTATGGAAGAGAGATTGTCCACACTCTCTACCGAAGCTGAGTTAATGAGGAACCAACTGGAAGAAGAGCAAGAGAAGTACCTCAAGCTTAAGGAGAAGGCCCACCAAAAAAATTCGACTTCAAACTAGAGAAGATGCAGTTTGAAGGAATAATTAAGGGTCTACAAAGGAAAAAGGATGAGTTGGAACTCGAGCTCAAATTGGAGAAGGAAGAGATTCAGAAATTTAAAAAACTAAACAGGAGTAAGATAATCGCAGAGGGTGGACCAAGAGAAGGGTTAGAACTCTAACTTAAGGAAGAAAAGGCACGAGCCGAGAACTATAAGAGAATGTATTACGAACACAAGGATCAAGTGCTCGCTTTGACCCAAGAAATGAAGAATCTAAGAACCTCCCATTCTAGGCAGATTGAGATGGAACAACACCAAAATGAGGCCTTGAAAGATTAGGTGAAATGTTTGGAAATGTCCATTTTCAAGCACAAGGGCTCAACTAGCAAGTTAAAGGCTAGCAACTTAGAAAACCAAAGTTTAATGACGTGTGTCGAAGAATTGGAAGCCGAGGTCCAACAGCTCAAGGATCATGTGGCTAGCCTTAGGGGAGCAATTCAAGTACGCCCAACACCGAGTTTGGAGCAACTACAGTTTGCCACTTACACCATTTGGAGGCAAGAGCAAGGGTTGGCGTGGTGGACCGCTCAAATGCAAGAGGTTGCTCAGAAGATACAGTTTATGGCAGAAGACGCCACCGAACTTCATAACTGTGTAGATGATGAATCCGAAGAAGGAGAGAGGATTGTATGGATCCTAAGGGAGATTATTAACCTTGATACTACCTTGAAGCCATATATGTAGTGGGGTTTCTTTAAGTTATTGTAACCAGACTACGTTTCCATTAATGAAAGAGGTTTAACAATGATATTTGTTGAACTCAATGTTGTTTTTTGCATTCATGCATAGTTTTGTGTTTCATCTACATTCTTTGCCTAAATTATAATAATCTTTTACTCAGTACCTTTGTTTGCATTTTGACTAATTACCATTGATTAATTAAAAGGGTTTTTTATTTCAGAAAGATAGCATCTTGGTTCTTTACATTACAATCATTCCACATCCTTACCGTACTCGCTTACGAACAAGGCAAATGAAAGAAGGCTTTACCAAGTTGGAGGCCGACCTCAAAGGCCAATTGGAATGAGCTCAATGGGAACTAAGGGACACCATCACAAAGTCCCAACAAGACATGATGAAGGAGATTTATTAGTTGATAAAGTCCAATTTAAGAGGAAAAGAGACCATCGAGAACCCAACTCAAGACTCGGGGGATCACTCAAATGCCCCAGCTTTCAAGAACCCTTTCTTTACTAACCCACCAAACCCTCCGCAAGCAGTATCCTCATCTCATCAGGCCGGCGCCTCCACCCCAGCTCAGTCGGGCATAACATTCAGAAATGTCAAAAATGTTAGGGATAGCACCCCAGATTTTGTTGAGTTGGAGAAATTTAACCAAGTAAAGGCGGAATTCTCAAAATAATTAGAGGACACTCAGAAGAGCCTCGAATAGAAGTTTAGGGTAAAGGAAGACGAAGAAGGGCCCTACGGGCTAAACGATAGAGAACTCAACTTAGTCCCAGATGTGGAAATTCCATACAAATTCAAAACTTCGGACTTTGGAAAGTTTGATGGAACAACTTGTCCCACTACCCATCTGACCTTATTTTGCCGAAAATTGGCACGGTACATGGATAACGAAAAACTTTTAATCCACTATTTTAAAGATTTAGCGGGATCCACTTCAAGATGGTATAATCAGTTCACTCAAGCTCAGATCAAGTCATGGAAAGATCTGGCCAGGGCTTTTAATGACTAGTACAAGCATATAGCTGATATGGTCCCTAATTGTCTTTTGTTACAAGGAATCGAGTAAAGACATAATGAAAGCCTCCGGGAATACGCTCAGCGATGGCGTGATATAGCAGCTCAAGTTTAGCCACCACTTTCTAAAAATGAAATCACACTGACGTTCGTGGACACGCTGAAGGGGACACTATATGATCGGTTGATCAACAACCCCATTAGCAATTTCGCAGAAATGGTAATGATCAGTGACCGCATTGAGGCTGCTATTAAAAGTAGGAGAATTGATGGCGGGGAGTTAACGCGAAAGAGCTACAAGAAGAGAGACAATAAAGTAAACAACACAAATGCTTATGAGGCCATTAAGAACCTCACTATCTCCCAACCCCAAGCAACAGCAAGAAGTGCTCGAGGCTTCAACAAGAGGGAAGATATGGGTCCCAAGAAGGAAAATCAGAATAGGTCTTTCACTCCCATACCAATGTCCTGCAAAGAACTCTACTCACAGTTGTATAAGGCGGATCTAGTACGACCTTATCATGTCACGCCTTAAAACCCCCTTACTCGGCATGGTATGACCCCAAGGTACACTATGAGTACCATGCTGACGTCCCGGTGCATTCAATTGAGAACTGCATAGCATTTAAGAAGTTCGTCCAGAATTTAATTCGGATCGGAATTTTACAGTTAGGGGAACCTAGCACAGCCAATAACCCCCTACAAAATCACGAGGGGCAAGGTATAAATGTTATTGAAGAATGATATGCCTGAAAGGCCAAGGCAAGTGTGTTTTAGGTTCAATCCCCGTTGAGGTTGTTCTTTCAACAACTGTGTATGGCACGTCTCATTGACCAGGGAATGGTAATCATGAAAAAGGGTTGTGGCTCATACTGTGAATACCATCAGTCAAGGGATCATGAGATTCAGAATTGTGAAGAGTTCCATTAATTAATTCAACATATGATGAACAATAAGGAGATCGAGTTTTTTTAGAAGGAATGAGAGAAAAATCAATCTGAAGTCTGTGCATCAGAGGATCAAAATACCAAGTACAATGCAAATGGACCATTTGTTCTCTGTCTCCAGCCTGGTGAGGCAAGCACGCCAAAAGTGAACCCCAAGAATATAATTGCTACTCTGAAGTCTTTCCTTTTCAAGGATAAGCAGATGGTTCCATGGAATTACATTGCAAGCATTACGATACCAGGCTCCTCTAGTTCATAAGAAGGAGAGGAGATGGGAATACAAAAGAAGCCTATTCATGGAGGCCTTTTGGAGCCAAACAACGAAGAAGTAAATGCTGTAGGGCTTCTCACAAGGACTAGTCGATGGTATGCTTTGGATGATCAAAAGGCACCAAAAGAGTAAGAGAAAAAAGGAAAGGAAATCGGGGTTGAACCCGAGAAAATGTTTGGGGAGGATCCACCTTCAAAGATTAAGTAACCACTTACAGAAACCTAAGCTCAAGAATTTTTGAGATTTCAGAAACACAGTGAATATAACGTTGTAGAACAACTATGGAAGCAAGCAGCTTGAATCTCGGTGTTAGACCTTCTACTAAACTTGGAAAAGCATCGCGAGGCGCTGTAAAGGTCTTGAATCAGACCTTTTTCCCAAACGATATCTCGATTGAGAAGTTGGATCAGATCGTTGGACATATCACCACCGATAATTTCATCACTTTTAGCAATGACGAAGTACCAGGAGAAGGTAGGGGGTCCACCAAGGCCCTGAACATTACAACTCACTGTAAGGGCTATGTGTTACCGGGAGTGCTAATTGACAATGGCTCTGCCTTGAACATCATGCCGCTGGCCACTCTACAACGGTTACCAATTGATAGTTCATATATAAAGCCCTGTCATAACATAGTGCGCATCTTCGACGGGACCTAACGAGGGTCGGGAAGATAAAAGTATCCCTGCTCGTCGGCCCTACCGAATACATGGTTGATTTTGTGGTTATGGATATCTGGCCATCCTATAATTGTCTGCTAGGAAGGCTGTGGATACATTCAGTCGGCACTGTCTCGTCTCTGTTGCACCAAAAATTAATGTTTGTTATCAAGGGGAAGTTGGTAACAGTGAATGCCGAGCAAGACATCATCGCTTCAGTGACTTCAGACACACCATATATATATACCGACGAAGAGGTAATATAATATGTTTTCAAGCATTAGAATTTATCAACGCAACCTTTGTCGCTGAGGGGAGCCAGTTTCCATGCCCCAAACTATTAAGATGCACCAAAATGGTAGTATTTGAGACCCTAGGAAGAGGGGCAAGAAAAGCGAAATGTTTGGGAAAAATTCTACAACGACGCCTTCGGCCCATCAGTGTGATCCATAAGGTCAACCGATTTTGACTTGGTTATAGGCCAAATTTTCTGCAAAAGAAACAAGAATGGAGGAAGAGATAAGAGCAAAGGAAGGCTCGACTCAGAGGGGAGGACATCCATTAGGCCCCTATAACCTATACTGATTTCGAAGGCACCTTCAAATCGGGCGGACTTAGGAATCCTGAACAGGACGCCCAAGAAGCAATTCGAGAATGAGAGAAACACCTCCATGAAGAATTGGTCTATAAAGCTTTGGAAGGAATGGAAGTGAATTTGATTTGCAAGGACGACAAGGTTATCCAACCTTTGGCCATGATTCGCCCATGCTTCCTGGGTGAAGAACTCACCAATTGGGCCTATGAAGACATACATGTGGCTGTTAGACCCGAATCAAAGTAATGCCCAGAACTACCACGTTGCTATTGGCCCAAAAGCAACATGCATCTTTTGTAAAAGGGCCACTATGTCATTATCGATCTGTTTTCAATAAAATGAGCCTTTTCTATATCACTTTCTCAAATGGAAAACATAGCATTCATTTCATTTATCATTCATTTATTTATTCATTTACTTACTTATTTATTATTTATTTATTCATAAGCCATTTCTTTCTATTCCTAATGCACACTTTTAAAATCGTGCAGGCCCCTTAACGTAAACTATATGAATAATTCAGAACCTAATCCCGAGGTGGATTTCGAGCGACCCACACGCTCGATAGAAATCGATGAGGAGGATGATGAGGTATTGGAGGAGTTGTTGAGGATGTTGGAAAGTGAAGAAAAGCAAACCCTTCCGTACCAGGATAAGGTAGAGATCTTGAATCTGGGACTATCGAAGAAAAGAAAGAAGTGCGAATTGGCAATACGTTATCATCAGAAGTTAGGCAGGAGTTGCTGGAATTACTTTTAGAATTTAAGGATGTGTTTGCATGGACATATCAAGATATGCCGGGTTTGAATGCAGATATTGTGGTGCACAAACTCTCTATTTGGCCAGAATGCAAGCCCGTCCAACAAAAGCTTAGAAGAATGAGAACAGACATGCTACTAATAGTTAGAGAAGAAGTGAAAAGCAATTCGAGGTAGGATTCTTAAGGGTTTCCAAATACCCAGAGTGGGTAGCCAACATTTTGTCGGTACCAAAAAAAATGAGAAGGTCTGCATATGCGTAAATTACAGGGACCTTAACAAAGCGAGCCCCAAAGACAATTTACCTTTGCCTCACATTGACACATTGGTTGACAACACGACTGGAAATGCTTGGTTCTCGTTCATGAATGGCTTTTTGGGATACAATCAGATCAAAATGCATCCCGAGGATATGGAAAAAACCACTTTTGTGACCAAGTGGGGGACGTTCTACTACAAAGTAATGCCCTTCGGATTGAAGAACGCTGGGGCAACCTATCAAAGAGCCATGGTGACCCTGTTTCATGACATGATGCACAAGGAAATCAAGGTGTACGTAGATGACATGATAGTCAAATTGCAAACCGAAGAGGAGCACATTCAAAATTTGCAGAAACTCTTTCGGAGATTAAGGAAGTACCAGTTGAAGCTCAACCTTGCCAAATGTACCTTTGCAGTCACATTCAGGAAACTATTGGGCTTTATAGTAAGCGAAAGAGAATTGAGATCGACCCCGATAAGGTGAAAGCAATCCAGGAGCTCCCGCCACCTCAAACACAAAAGGAAGTCCAGGGATTTTTGGGAGGTTGAATTACATCTCATGGTTCATTTCCCAGCTAACCAAAAAATGTGATCTCGTCTTCAGACTCTTCTGAAAGAATAACCCGAAAACCTGAGAAGTTGATTGTCAAGAAGCGTTAGAAAAATTAAGAAGTATTTGACCAGCGCTTCAATTTTGGTAGCTCTCGTATCGGATAGGCCGTTGATCTTGTATCTGACCGTGTTTGAAAATTCAATGGGTTGTGTATTAGGCCAACACGATGACTCTGGCAAGAGGGAAAATGCAATTTATTACTTGAGTAAGAAGTTCACTGAGTGTGAAACACAATACCTCGTGATCCAAAAGCTGTGTTATGCCTTGGTATGGGCTACAAAGCGGCTCAGGCAATACATGTTGTATTACACCACCTACTTAATCTCTGGATGGGATCCATTAAAATTTTTGCTGGAGGCACCAACGCTTACTGGGAAAATGGCTCGCTGGCAAATGCTGCAGTCAGAATTCGATATTGTTTACATGAGCTAGAAGGCGGTAAAATAGAGTGTAGTGGCAAATCTTTTAGCCAGTCGTGCTGCAGGCGACTACGAGCCATTTGACTTTAACTTCCCGAATGAAGATTTGATCAGTACTATGCTCGAGGAGGAATCCATCACCGAAGGAAAAGCTTGGAAGCTTTACTTTGATGGAGCGTCTAATGTCTTAGGCCACAAAATAGGTGCAATATTAATTTCTCCTGACAAGGTCCACTACCCTTTTACCAGTAGGTTGGAATTCTTCTGTACCAACAACATAGCCGAATATGAGGCTTGCGTCATGGGACTTTGTGTGGCCATAGAAAAGAAAAGTTAGAATACTTCAGGTTTTCGAAGATTCGTCCTTGGTGATCTACCATCTTCGGAATGAATGGGAAACTAGAGATCCGAAATTGATCAAGCACTACAAACTGATTCAAGAATTGGTCAAGAACTTTGAAGAAATCAGTTTTGCTTACTTACCTAGAGAGGATAATCAGATGGCTGATGCCCTGCCAACCTTGGCCGCCGTTTTTGATTTGAACTCATAGGCCAAGATGAAGTCAATTAAAATGCAAACTTTTGAGGTACCAGCTCATTGTTATAGTTTGGAGAAGCAGGAAGATGGTAAACCATGGTACCATGATATCTTCAAATACATCAAGTTCTGGGCTTACCCGGAAGAGGCCGATGATAATGATAAAAGAACTCTCTGAAGGCTAGCATTAGGATATGTCCTTGATGGAGAGATTTTGTACAAAAGAAGCAAATATCAGGTATTGTTAAGATGTGTCGAAACTCGAGAAGTTGAAGCTATTTAAGCCGAAGTCCATGGAGGATTATGCGGTACCTATGCCAGTGGATTCTCAATGTCAAGGAAGATAATGTGATATGGCTACTTCTGGTCAACCATGGAAGGGATTGCATTAACTATTTCAAGAAATGCCCCAAATGTTAGATATACGCCGATAAGGTACACTCCCCGCCACTTCCACTCCACACCATGAATTCCCCATGGCCTTTCGTTACTTGGGGCATGGATGTTATTGGTAAAATACACCTGAAGGCTTCCAATGGGCATTGGTTCATCTTGGTGGCCATAGATTACTTCACCAAGTGGGTGGAAGCCGCCTCATATGCCAATATCACTAGAGCGACGGTTTACAAGTTCTTGATGAAATAAATCATATGTCACTTTGGTCTACCCGAAAAAATTGTCACCGACAATGCTTCTAACCTGAAAAATAAGATGATAATCAAGGTGTGCAAACAGTTTAGAATTGTGCACCATAATTCTACCATATATCACCTTAAGATGAATGGAGCGGTAGAAGCAACAAATAATAATATCAAAAAGATCATAGCCAAAACTATAGAGACTTTTAGGGACTGGCACAAAAGGCTACCATTTGCCTTGTTTGCCTATCGGACCTCTGTAAGAACTTCTAATGGGGCAACGCCATATTCTTTCATATATGGCACAGAGGCAGTGTTACCCATCGAGGTAGAGATCTATTTGCTATGAATTTTGAATGAGGTCGAGTTGGACGAAGCCGAATGGATGTAGGACAGGGTTGATCAATTGAACCTTGTTGAAGAAAAAAGGTTGATGATCGTTTGTCATAGCCAAATGTGTCAAAAAAGAATGATGCAGGCTTATAACAAGAAGGTTCACCCAAGGGAGTTTTGAGTGGGGGATCTGGTGCTTAAGAGGATCCTGCTAAATCAAAGAGATTTTCTAAGAAAATGGATGCCAAACTGGGAAGGGCTTTATTTTGTGAAAAAGGTTTTCTCTGGTGGAATATTAATTTTAGCAGAAATAGATGGGAAAGAATTGAGTAACCCGATTAACTAGGACTTTGTCAAGAAATATTACACATAAGAAGTGAAAAGAAGAAAAAATAAAGAGGAAAAAAGAAGAAGAAGGAGAAGAAAAAAGAAAAAAAGGGAAAGGAAAAAGAAAGAAAGAAAGAAAAAGAAAGAAAATAAAGGGTTTAAGGTGAAAACCCAAATACGGGCACCTTAAAACCAAAGGAAGATATGGATTGAAAACCTAAAAATGACGGTTCAGATGGGCTAAGACTCTTGGCATCCGATTGGCAGGCCTGGTTCTAGATGAAAGACTATGCTTCAGCCCCCAAATCATCATAAGTAACAACCAAGCGTGGCCAGCAAGGAATCTACCTAGGTCGATGGATTCTCATCATTCATACAATTGATACCATCTATATCATCTCATGTTTGCCATACTTGTCAAAATTGTCCTAATATTCCTTCTAGTATTAATAATGTGTTATTCTAATATCTATTGTCTATTTCACAAACATCAAGTGGATAGATTAACATTGATTGTAAAAAAAGTAGTGGATTTCTCAGCATTTCTGTGATTTGATCTATCAAGTGCAGGTTGTTCCCAAATAAGAAAAGAGCCCGCCAAAGATAAGGCAAAAGATCATTGAAGGCAAAGTTGACAAGATCCACCAAGACAAGGCCTTGAATATCACTCGTGTTAAAATTCCAGGAGTGATAGGCAAAAACCCATAAGGGCGCATAAAAATGAAAGAAAGAAAAGAGTAAGAGAAAAAAAAGAAAAAAAGGAGAAAAAAGGAAAAGGAAAAGAACAAAAAATAAGAAGGAAAACAGAAAAGAAAGAAAAAAAGGAAGAAAAAGAATAAAACAAATGTGTTTCTAAAGTGAAAACCTAAAAAATATGCTTTAGAACAAAAGGATCAGGGACTCGAGAAGAAAAAAAAGGCATAATGGGTGAACCCGAGTAAGAGATTGGGCACCGCCATCACCAAGAAGAATAGAGAAGAGCAAGGGAAGATTGAATTTGAAGAATCAAGAAAAGAAAGTTTCTGAGAAAATTGACTTCACTCATGCATCATACCTCGTTAGACATCCCTAAGTTAGGAGCATGCTAACTCTTTTCTTCAAAATCATTTATCTTCTACAGGTTCAAAGGATAGGTCGGATGATCCATGAGAGGAGAGTAAAGCAAAACAAAAACCTAAGAGGGAGTTTCTGAGTAAAGAATTTCAAAACCATCACCCAAGGATTTCAAACCCAAAGAGATAGGAGAAAAAGCCTATCCTTAGACCCGAGAAGAACATGACCTTCATTTGAAGATTTACTTTTTGTTCACTGTCGCTTCGAAAGAACACGTCTACACTATTGTTCATCACCATTTTGGAGGAACATGCCGTATTTGCCTGGTTTCCTTTCTGCTGCTTAGGGAAACAAATTCATCTACTATTCCAGGACGTTTGACTTGTTTACTACCGTTTTGGAGGAACATGTCGTATACGTCCACTTTTCTTTCTATCGTTTAGGGAAGCAAGTTATTTGGATTCATTCACCGCCGTTTTGGAGGAATAAGCCGTTTGAAGGTTAGTTGGCTCGTCTACTACCATTTTGGAAGGACGTGTTAGCGCCACCCGATCTATTTTCTGCCATTTTGGGAAAGCAAGTTATTTAGATTTGTTTGCTACCGCTTCAGATGAATGAGTCACATATCTGGTCTATTCGTTGCCGCTTCAGAAGGACACGCCAATGCTACCCAATTTGCTTTTGCTGCTTCGAAAAAGCAAGTTACTTGGATTTGTTCGTTGCCATTTCGGATAAGCAAATCGTCCGATAGGGAAGTCAGATAAAATTAGTCCTTGTGTTTTTTGCTTTATTCTTGTTTCACAAGGATAAGCAAAGATGGGTAGCTGTAACCACTAATTTTATCCGGGTGGTAACTCGTTTTTATGATTTTTGTAAATAAGAGCTTTACTATTAAAACAAAGAAACAACAAAAAGATTAGTATTACTATTTGTTTTTATTATATATTACATGTAAATTTTTTATTATGTTATCATCCATTTGGAAACCTCTAAATATTAAGTGTTATGTATTATAGAGTATTATTACTATCCATTTGAAAAAATGAAAAAAAGAAAAAAACCCTTAAACATTATTATTATCTCTAGTTAGTATATTGTTGTGATCTTATCTTTGCTATTGGTATCGTTATTATATTTGACATTAGCTACTACTGTTATGTTATCATTTGTCCTATTATTACCATTCTAGATATTATTATCATATTACTATTACCATTATATTATTATATTATCTTTGTTATGTTATTATTATTATTAAACTAAACCCAAAAAAATGAGAAACTAAAAAAAAACTAAAAGACTAAATAAATAAGCCCAATATAATTAAATAAAGGACCAAGTTCTTTTTATTCATCAGTCCAATTACAACAAAAAAAACAAAAAAACACATAATATATTCTACTTTTCGGCCCAATAAGGCCCTAAATACACAAAGACCTAATAACAAAAACCCTAATTATCCCTTGCGTAGCTAATCCTAGACCCTCGAATCCAGGATTATGATCGGACGGCCAAGATCCACGCGGAGAACTTTCCAGAGACTCCACATGCCACACGCGCGACCTCTCGGATATCCCACGCGCACGTGGTGTTCACGTAAGACTCATCGACTTCCCACTCGTGCACGTCTGCAGCTTCACTCTTTGTTTGGCCCCCCACGCGGCGATTGATCTTTTGATTTCATCTCTACGCTGGTAGATCCAACGGCTACCGGCGTACCTTGTTCCCCAAGCACGTTCTCGCTCTAGACCCTCCCCATCTCAAACCGCCAGGATGCTCTAGGAGACAAGAAGGACAACACCGTCCTTCATCTGAATCCCCTCCTCCATAGGTGAACGTCACAGCTCACGAGCAAGAAACATATCAACAGATCATAGAAACAAGATCAAAAAATCGAAAACAAATCAAGAAATATCAGAGAAAAAATAGAGGTAGCCCATAGGAATATTAAGTTTCTATTTTTCCTATTTTCATTTACATGTAATATTAGGGTATAAAGCCCTAACCCGAGATCAATTACAAACGATTCGAAAATGCTTGAGAATAGAGAACCAGCAAAAACCTTAGATCTTGGAGGTAAGCTCCCTCTTCCTTCTTTTTCTTACAAGCATTATCATCAATATCTAAAGGAATTCATGCAAATAAAGAAAAAGGAAAAGCATAGAGTTAGGGTTTACCCTTGCGTCGTTTCACCTTTCGCTTGCGTCTGTTCCTCTTTCTATTCGTTGACAAGCCTATCGGCCTCCCTAAGGCCGTGTAAGGTGAATCGGTAAGGAGGCAGGCCAAAAAAGGGGAGTTTTTATTTTTGAAAAAAGAAGGGTTTTTGGTTCGGTTTTCCTTCGATCTAGGGGGTTTGTTTGTTTTTTTAATAAAATCGATGTTTAAATTGGTGTTTTGGAGAAGGAGATGAACATTTTGGGGTAAGTTTTGGGTTTGCCGACTGCCAGCGAACGACGACCAACGTGGCGGTGCACGGCGAATGAACGGCCGATTTCTGGGAATTGTGATGGTTTTTGGGTTTGGGGATGAACACCACGGCAGTGTTCATCCTCTTTCTGGGAATAAAGAAGAACGATTGAGAGAGAGCCCGGTCTCATTTTATGCCAAAAGTGGAAAAGAATAATAAAACGTTTATAATATATAA
Source organism: Hibiscus mutabilis (assembly GCA_019671005.1). Taxonomy (NCBI): domain Eukaryota; kingdom Viridiplantae; phylum Streptophyta; class Magnoliopsida; order Malvales; family Malvaceae; genus Hibiscus; species Hibiscus mutabilis. The sequence goes on along the minus strand of CM033718.1, from coordinate 30,386,824 downwards.
TCGACCCCCACTTTAAATTGTAAAATTACGTTTTAAATCCCTCTGCCCGATTAAAATATTGTCTGTAGGGCTTTCGCCTTTCAAAATCGCATTAAAAGTCCCTTCGCCCAGTTTTAATCGCATAGAAAGCCATTCCAACCTTTTTAATTACGTCCCAGGTCCCTGTGATTTTTGAATGGCTTTCAATTTTGTCCCTGTCTTCCTTATAAAATCTGGCCTTTGATTTCGAACTTTGTTCAGATTGGTCCAAATTCCAGTACACTAGTTTCCTTTTTATGTTTTTTTAGCTTTATTTTGTTGTTAACTTTGCTATATATTTTAGACCTGTTTGCTATCTAGTTTATGCTTGATTTGGTGTTTGATACATGAGTATTACATAGTACATAGTTTATGTATAATATATAATATGGTTTTTCAATACCTTTAATATATAGTTTTATGGTAGATATAACGTATAGTGTTTTCATATATATTTAACACATAATTCTTATGTAATATAGTATATAGTTTCTATAATATATATAGTATAATTTTATATAAAGTATAATGCATAGCTCATTTTAAAATGTATATATGTGTTTTATACATTTTTTAATAATATAATATATTATAGTTTTGAATATGTAACCTACTATATATATTTGTTTGTGTTTTGGATATGCATGTTTATTTATGACTTGGGCCTTCGGTCTTGTTAGGCGTAGTTCGGAATTAGGATAGATTGGGCTTAGGGTTAACCTTAACTTTGTGGGCCTTGGGCCATAACTTTAAGTTAGTTTTAGATTAGGAATTAATTTAATTAATATAAATCGTGTGCTCGTATCATAGGGGCACAGTTTTAAATTAATTTGAATAATTTAGGATTAGTTTTAGAGCTGTAGTTAGTCTTTAAGGTTCAAATTAATTTAGCGAATTTAAACTTGTTCCTGGCTCATTTGGGTAAATGTTAAATTTATTAAAATAATCGAGCATTTCTTATTAACTTTTAGAATAAAATAAACTTAAAAGTTTAGATTAACATTAAATTAATTATCATAATTTGTTAGAGTTTTAGTCTTTTAGGGTAATTAACCTAGGATTAAATACTAGAATCATCTACTTAATAATTAGATCATCATTTGGGCTTTTCATAACTTGGGCCTTTATTATGTTAGGTCTTGGGTGGGACCTTTTGTGTGTTTATTTTTGTGCCTGTGTTTGCCATCCCTTAATCATCATTCATATGGCCCATTAATTTTGCATTAACTAACATAAATCATGGAACATTAGGTATTTATTAATCCCGATATTGATGTCGTAACAGTCCCGCCTTAATGGATGTTGACCGAATATTAGGGTTAATCTTTACCGACCCGAGTGAAAATTAAAACCTGACAAGATCATTTCATCATTCCTTAATTGCTTGCATCATGCATAAAGGCGACATAAGGGATCCAAACCCTAAACTAACACGGTAGTCAGCCTTATTCGAAGTCAGTTTAGTCTATGGTTCAGTGTATCATTGTAACACCCCCTACCCTGACTTAGTAGTAAACAGGCTCGGGAGCGTTACGGAGCAAGAACAAACAAGAACAAGGCAAGGAAAGGTGAACTCATCCCTATTAAATGAGTTCCTTAACTAGCTAGCAACATAGGCATTTACAATCAATCATAGCAGAAACACGAACCATTTAAAACTTTTCGAACTCATTTCTATTAGATGAGTTACTTGACTAGTAAGTAACTTAAGCAAACATATCTATCAAACAATCAAGCACACATTTGTTTCATTTGAGATTACCACCTTAGTTTACCATTAGCATTTTCTTTAATGTTTATCAAATAACATTCGAATGACATAACAAAGGAGCATGTTTATTTCATTCCAAGTTACCTATATATGCAGCTAACATTTCATCATACAATCATGGATATATATTTTATATTCATTATAGGCCTTCATTCGAGTGGTTACCTTCAAGATTCATTTAAGGATTAGTTACTACTTGATTAAATGATCATACATGGGAGGTATTCGAATACATACTTAAACTACAAGTATTGATATCATCCTTGTTTATCCTAGATGAGTAGAGAACTAGCACGGCACATAGACATCACATTAAATTACACAAGCATGGACAAGTTCTTATTCATTATAAGTTACCACTTTGATTATTCACTTTTGAATTTAAGTTCATGTGATCATATCATTCGAATAGCTTACCTAGACTAGCATGTGTTCATTTTAACTCCATTTCATCATGTTTCATTCAAGACATGTAACCAATTCATGAAGGTTTGACTAAGCATAATCATGTGTGCATATATTCGAACATCTCTATTCAAGCATGTAAAGATTCATTCCTTACCATTCAGCAATTACAATTTTCAAGCATATCATGAATCATTTGTATCATTCAATCTCAATTATGCACAGCTCATATATCTTATAACAATAATTAACAAGGTTTCAATGGTATACTCATTTCACATTAATTAGACATGGTCATGTAGGTTATTATATTCAAGACTTGCAACATTCCATGTAAATTCAACTAAACAAACTCATTTAGTGTAAACATTCGAATCATAGTCTTACACAACATTAGATGTCGAATCATATTTATATACAAGCTTCCAAACATACAAAATGCATTAACTAGCCTTGTCTATAAACAAGACTAGGTGCCACCAACAACTATGAGATATACAAAACAAGTAAGGATTCATACTCAATCTCCACTTGTGTTTCGCTTCAGGCTCAAGAAATCTAACTTCAAGATCAAGAAAGTGTTTAGAACACCTAACCTGTTGGTTGGGAAGAAAGAAAACAAGAGTGATAAGTACAATTTGTACTTAGTGAGGTAGGATCTATATTTAACCAATTATTTAGACCAAGTTCCATTTAGTCAAGGAGTTCTATTCAAGGTTTATAGCATTTCGAATAACATGACAAGCAAGGACATGGATCCTAATTCAAGCAACACCTTTCAAACAATCAATAACATATTCAATTAACTCACAACAATTCCAAGTCAAGTATAGCCATATTCAATCAATCAAGGTTATACTTAACAACATGTCATGTTTACATAATTTAATCACCTAAAAATAGTTCCTATTTTCTAGTATTACTCGTTCAATTTTGTTCATTATACATGTTTACACTTAATTACAAGTAAAAACAGTCCATAGTAATTTTCAATTCATTCAATTTTGTCCATTATATATGTTCACACGTAATTACAAGTAAAAACAGTCCATAGTGACTTTTAATTCGTTCAATTCTGTCCATTATACATATTCACACTTAATTACAAGTAAAAACAATCCGTGGTGACATTTAGTTTATTTAAATCTGTCCATGTACTCTTATAACGAGTTCAAAGCTGTCCATATATGTTTATAACTTGTTTACTTAATTATGAAGACAATAAGCCTAGCAAACAGTCCTCCTCTAGTCTTAATATAACTTAACATGGCAACACACTTACTCATAAATTTATACACATAAAACAGTCCAGTTTTAAACTTAATATCACTTAACATGGCAGCACACTTACTCATACATTTATACACATAAAATAGTCCGGTTTTAGATTTAATATCACTTAACATGGTAGCACACTTACTCACACATTTACACACATAAAACAGTCTAGTTTTAGACTTAATATCACTTAACAGGGCAGCACACTTACTCCCACATTTACACACATAAAAGAGTCCGGTTTTAGACTTAATATAACTTAACATGGCAGCACACTTACTCCCACATTTACACACATAAAACAGTTTAGTTTTAGACTTAATATCACTTAACATGGCAGCACACTTACTCCCACATTTACACATAAAAAGTCTTGTTTTAGACTTAATATCACTTAACATGGCAGCACACTTGCTCCCACATTTACACACATAAAACAGTCGGGCTTTAGACTTAACATGGCAGCACACTTACTCCCATATTTACACACATGAAACAGTCTGGTTTTAGACTTAATATCACTTAAGCACACTTATTCCCTCATTTACACACATGAAATAGTCCGGTTTTAGACTTAATATCACTTATCATGGCAGGACACTTACTCCCACATTTACACACATGAAACAGTACGGTTTTAGACTTAGTATCACTTATCATTGCAGCACACTTACTCTCACATTTACACACATAAAATAGTCCAGTTTTAGACTTAGTATCACTTAACATGGCGGCACACTTACTCCCACATTTACACACATAAAGTAGTTCGATTTTAGACTTAATATCACTTAACATGGCAACACACTTACTCCCACATTTACACACATAAAACAGTCCGGTTTTAGACTTAATATCACTTAAATTGGCAGCACACTTACTCCCACATTTACACACATAAAACAGTCCGGTTTTAGACTTAATATCACTTAACATGGCAACACACTTACTCCCACATTTACACACATAAAACAGTCCGGTTTTAGACTTAATATCACTTAACATGGCAGCACACTTACTCCCACATTTACACACATAAAACAGTCCGGTTTTAGACTTAATATCACTTAACATGGCAGCACACTTACTCACACATTTACACACATAAAACAATCATATTTCCAATCAATCCAAGTCACGTAACAAGTAGCCCAAGAAATCAAGTCAAGTAGCAATGGGCTCAAGTAATCAAATCAAGTAACAAGTAGTTCAAGTAATCAAATTTGTGTATCAAGTAATTCAAGTGTTCAAGTAAGCTTACATATCAAGTAACTCACGTAGCGTCATTTCATGTCAAGTAATTCAAGTAATGCTCACCAAGAGCTTTCTTTAGACATTATGCTCACCAAGAGCTTTCTTTAAACATTATGCTCACCAAGAGCTTTCTTTAAACATTATGCTCGCTCACCAAGAGCATTCTTTAAACATTATGTAACACATTCAAGATTATCTTTTGAATTTTTTAATTAATTTCTCAATAAGGTTCATGTCTTTTAACATGTTTGCCTTGGATCACAATTGGTTATGAATGACATTGATTTGTTTTTGACCATAAAGGTCAAGAATCCTATACTTCTCACTATCCAACCAACTGTCGCCAATCTCCGTACAACTCCCCCGTTACCTCCTACTGTCGCCAGTAACATATTGCATGTAATGGGGCATCCCCCCCGAGCCGTGGCTCATGGACCGTAGTCCCAAGAATACCAAGCATCATACCAATGTATCCAAGGACTTACATTTAAGGCAACTTAAGTCTTTTAAATATTTAACTTTCATTAGAGGATATCTTGTGGCACAAGAATTCTTATTTTACTTTAAAGCTTGATGTTGTTTCTTATTTTTATGCTTTCATGTTCAAGTTAAGATAATTGTGTTCAAGAATCACATCCAAGCATGTTATAGCAATATCATGCTTAGCCCTTAGGCTAGTTGAGCCTTAGCTCCTCAATTCACTTGTTATCTTGTCATTCAAGCAAGTATTCGAATATATGCCCTTAGGCAACAAGCAATGTCTTTATTTCATGGTTCAATCTTGTTAGTAAATGTTAAACCATGGAGAACAATCAAGCAAAAATTCACATAACCATCTCATTCATCAAGTAAATACTTAGCATACACTACCTTAGGCATCAAGCAGGCATTCGAATGAATAGCATTCAAGGCACAAAGATCACACCTCGTATATCATGGAAGTACATATATATGCTACTATTCGAATAGCCACATTCAAGAACAAGAATTCACACTTTTGTTTTCACTTTTCTTTTTGATTATCTAGTCAACTTTCATGCTTTTATTCACTTGCAAGTTTAGCTTAGCCAATCTTCCCTTTATGTTCATGATCAAGCCTATATTAAGTCTATTTAAACAATACAAGGATGGCAAGTATTTAAGCATGCATATTTGGTTAGGACCTAAGTCCTAACCCTACAAAACTACACTCACAATACTCCAAGCTTAGCTAGTATTGGATCCACAATACTTTGTTATTGGCTTTAGAATGTTCCACTTTTTCCTCTTCCACCAAGTTCACTCCTGGTTCTAACACATTACACAAGTACATACATGTTAAAACAAGTTCACATAATCATTCAATCAAGGCAATGTTACAAGTACACATCATATACAAATCTGGTAGCATGTTCATACACGTTCTTTACTATACATAACTACACTTATCTATACTTTAATTCATGTAAAATAGGGTAGTAACCAATGCCCCAAAACTGTTTACAATACAGTTTCCAAAACTGCCACAAAACAGTGTACAATTACCTAAACTGTTGTTACTAGGCAGCATGTAGTCTGTTTACTTAAACATGCATAACATTCATTTCGTACGTCGGAATTTCAATTGGTTCACACCGTTGGAAAGGTAACGTAACTTTATCTCTAACCATGTAGGCCTTTAATTTTAGTTCTTTTCCAATTAATACAGTTTTTAACTTAAAGACAGGGCAATTTACAACATTGGACAGTTTTCACTGTCCCTAGTGTTTCTTCTCTACAATTCATTCTACAATCCAGAATTCAGTTATGTTTTCTCCTAATGAATTTAGACATGTTAAGGTACTATACATAAAAAATTCAGCCTTAAATTGCTTTTATACAAGTTATGGTGATTTTTCAAAGTTACTACCCAGAACAAAATATTATGGGCAGATTACACTAGGTTGAGTTTCTAGTTTCATAACTCATCTAAACAAGGTTCTATCATGGAATTTCAACTTATTTTCATGTTCTTACATGTCTATGTCATTCTAATTCACTTAGCAATATGCTTAAAATAGGCCATTATCATGTTAAATTCAATTTGATCTATTTGATCAACATTATACTTCTAATTCATCAATTGAGCAGTCCATTACCTAGTTTTAACTAATCCAATTAGGTGCATTCATTTTCCAGCAACTTAATTACTCTATTCAATCCTCAATTCATCTACCAACATGATCAAGACAGGGTATTACATTCAATTGGCATGCTTAAACATTTTCACCTATCAAAACAGTCTCAATTCAAAACTATTTTCAACCATAATTCCTATTCTCAAATTTCCAGCAACCATACGCATTCTCTTGTTATATTCTAGAATCACAAACAAAAAAATAGGAATTAGCAAGAGAACTTACTTTCATACACATGCAAACAACAATTTAAGCACCAAAACAAGCATCACTTCAAGAAATCCAAGTAATTTAGCCATGAAATTCTCTCTTTCTCTCAGCCTTGGTTTCGGTTCATGGAGGCAAAGAATGGAAAGAAGAAGATGATAACTATTTTGGTTATCTCCATCCTCAAAGTGTCAACCCCCTTGACACAAGTTTCTCTAAGAAGGTGACAAATGTACAAGTCCTTTGACTTGTAAATCTTTAGCATGCAAATGCTAAGTTCTTTACTTGTTTCCATTTTAATCCTTTTTATAATGGCTCTTCAATTGCTCTTTACTTTAAAGTAAACCCAAAATCACTTAATGATTCCTAATATATAGCAATTACACAACACTTAGCTTGTAATTAAGTTATTACATACTTTTAAGCCATTATTTGGGGTATTACAAGTATAGTATCTGAGTCCATTGAAAACATTCAACAATTAGAAGATACATTTTACCAATTAACATATCACTACCATGGTTCCTTTACTTATCCTATATACTTTCTTGATTTCCTTCTTAACAATAGTTATTTATCTTTTTTTTATTTGAATTTAACTCCTAATCCATCCAATTAATTCATTAATGATAGATACAAACAAATTATTTAGCTTTCGAGTTTGGATCATAATTCTAGGCTAGATTTTGGGGTATTACAATTCTCCCCCTAAAAAGAAATTCGCCCTCGAACTAAGAAAACAAGTCTATCGTTTACATAGAACAGAAGAAGTTCAGTTAAACAAGAACACAAGCCGATACAGTACAATAATCTCCTAGGTGGCACACTAGACTTATGACAACGCAACGAGTCTCAGTTTAGTCCGAGAATCGACTAAACCTTAGCTCTAATACCAAGAAATGTAACACCCCTACCCCAGTTTAGTAGTAAACCATCTTAGGAGCGTTACGGAGCAAGAACAAACAAGAACAAGGCAAGGAAAGGAAAGGTGAACTCATCCCTATTAAATGAGTTCCTTAACTAGCTAGCAGCCTAAGCATTTACAATCATTCATAGCAGAAACACGAACCATTTAAAACTTTTTTGAACTCATCTCTATTAGATGAGTTACTTGACTAGTAAGTAACTTAAGCAAACATATCTATCAAACAATCAAGCACACATTTGTTTCATTTGACATTACCACCTTAGTTTACCCTTATCATTTTCTTTAATGTTTATCAAATAACATTTGAATGACATAACAAACAAGCATGTTTGTTTAATTCCAAGTTACCATTTATGTTGCTAACATTTCATCATACAATCATGGATATATATTCATATTCATTATAGGCCTTCAATGGAGTAGTTACCTTCAGGATTCATTCAAGGATTAGTTACTACTTGATTTGTAACACCCTAAAATTGGCCTAGAAAAGTTACCACAATCTAAACTATAGGATAATTGAATATATGTGGTAACCAATTTAAAGGAGAATGAACATTGGCCATCCTTGAGATCAAATAAGTGAAATTGAATCAAATTGAATTGAAATTATAAGTAGAAGGCATAAATAGAAGGATAGAAATGTGAACATACACAATTCTATAGATTGCATGTAAAATAGAAATTAGATCAAGGCCTAGGCACATGTCCTCATTGGAGGAGAACATGTGCCAATTTGGATGATGACTCGTGGCCAAGGAGGAAAGATGAACAAACATATTGTCATCTTCCTTCCATTGTCATCCTTTGGCCGAAACATTGAGAGAGAAAAGGGGAGAGAAAATTTTCATGCAAACACCTTCAATTCAAGCTTCTTGATTCATCCATTGATCAAATTTAGCTTGGAGAATGTATAATGCTTGACTTTACATGTTATAGATTGTTTGAATATGCAAACAATGATGTTCTTGTTGCTTAGATGGAATTGGATGATTTCTATGTGTGTTAGAAATATGCTAGTTTCAATTTGAACTTGAAATTATAATTTCTAGTAACCAATTTGATAAAGGAAAAATGTGTAGTTGCTGGAAATTTGAGGAATATGAACATGGTTGAAAACAGTCTTGATTAGGGACTATTTTGATAGGGAAAATATGTAAACATGTCAATTGGATATAGAACTCTGTTTTGATCATGTTGGTAGATAAAATGAAGATTGAATTGAATAGGTAACTTTCTGGAAAATGACTACACCTAATTGTACTAGTTAAATTAGGTAATGGACTGCCTAGTTGATGTAATGGATGCGTAATGTGATCAAATAGATCAAACTAGGTTCAACATGATAATTCCCTATTTTAAGCTCATGGCTAGGTGAATTAGAATGACATAGACATGTAAGAACATACAAATGAATGGAATTTTCATGTTAGAACCTTGCTTAGGTGAGTTAAGAAGCTGGAAATTCAACCTAGTGTAATCTGCCCAGAATGCTCTATTCTGGGTAGTAACTTTGAAAAATCACTATAAATTGTATCAAATGAATTTAAGGCTGATATTTTCATGGACAACACCTTGATATGTCTAAATTCATTAGGAGAAAGCAGAACTGAACTCTGGGTTGTATACTGAAATGTAGAGGAGAAACACTAGGGACAGTGCAAACTATCCAGTATAGCAAGCTGCCCTGTCTTTAAGTTAAAACTGTATTAATTGGCAAAGAACTAAAATGCAAGCCTTATATGGTCATAAATAAAACTATGTTAGCTTTCCAACGGTGTAAACCAATTGAAATTCTGACGTTCGAAATGAAAGTTATGCATGTTTAAGTGACTAGAGTGCAAGCTGCCTGGCAGCAGCAGTATAGGCAATTGCACACTGTTTTGTAAACAGTTTTAGAACATTGATTCTACCTTATTTTACATGAACTAAAATTTAGATAAGTTTAGTTAAGGGTAATGAAGAATGTATATGAACAGGCTGCCAAAATTGTGAATGTTGTATACTTGTAATCTTGTCTTGAATTGAATGACTTTGTGATCATGTTTTGACATGCTTGTACTTGTAATGTGAAAGAACATGAGTAAACTTGGTGGAAGAAGATAGAGTGGATCATCCTAAAGCCAAGAGTAAGGGAGTGTGGATCCAAGATTAGCTAAGCTTTGAGTATTGTGAGTGTAGTTACCTTTACGGTTAGGACTAGGTCCTAACCAATGCATATTTGTTTATACTCTTGAAATGCTTAAATGAACCTAATTATGGACTTGACCTAATAAGGGAAGAATGACTTGTAATGAATGAAATTTGATCAAATATTTGAATGCATGATTGATTCGAATGATTAAGCATGAATAAGTTACAATATGGATGCTTGTATATGCCATGTTACATGTGATAAAATGTTAAAGACTTGCTTGAGATATCATCTCATCTTGATGAAATGAAACATGAAAACTACATGATATATGAGAGCTATGGCTCAATGGCCTGAAGGCCTAATATGAAATGAACTTGCTTGACATGATCTTGATCTTGAAACACATGAATAAATGGTAAATCGAACATCCTTGGTAGTTAGTTGGACTAGGTAGCAGGGCATGCCTTAGAGTCTAGACCTCATTGTGTAAGGCTAGACTACAGTCCAGGGATAAGGCCCCTATTTGGCGAAAAACGGAGGGTACGTATATGGTCTTTGGCGATAGTAGGAGGGTTGACCAGCACTACGGTGAATATTGTGGCGACAGTTGGTTGGAGACTCGATTACCTATACAAACTAAGTACCAAGGAGGTTGTTTAATTGATAATACATGAAATAACATTCCAATAACACATGATACTTGTCTTGAAAGCTATGAATTGTATGTTACTTGACATGAAATCCATTAAATGTATGTTTCTTGTTTTGTAAGCATGATGTGCTTGATTCATGATATGAATTCTTGATTCTTGTTCTTGGTAGCCGAATGCTATGATCCTTAGCTAGGATTTTCTTGATGCTTGTAAGCCTTAGCTAAGATCACTCTAATGCTTGAAAGCCTTAGCTAGGATTATCTTAATGCTTGATATCCTTAGCTAGGTCTATACTTGATTAAATGACATGAAACTTGAAATAACAAATGGTTAGATTTAGTACTACTTCACTAAGTACGTTCTTGTACTTATCACTTGTTTTCATTCTTCCCAACTACAGGATAAAGGATACAAGTGTTACCTTGAGCTAGAAGCAACTCATACAAGCTTTGCCTAAGTATGGTTTCATACTTGTTTTGTATATCTCCTAGAATGGTGGCACTAGAATGTATATAGTTAGTTGAACATGCATTTTGGTACATGTATATAATGTTCTTGATGGGCCTACTATGTCTTGATCTTGTATGACATTATGAAGTATGTAATGAACCTAAGTATCATGTAATAGAATGTTGTTGTTGTGCATATGATGATTTAAATGGAATGATCTAATGTTTGATCTAGTTATAAGTACCAATCGAATGCTTTGATGTGTACATGTCTTGCTTGAATTGAACATAGAATAATCGAACCATGCTTGTTTGTATTTCAAATCGAATGCCTTGCTTAATGTACATGTCTTGCTTGAAATGAAGGTTGAGTGTTTGATTTGTAAGGCCGAATGGTTTAATGTGAGTATGTGATAACGGCCGAATGGTTAGGTATAGAGAATGATATGATTGGAACTAGATACATGTAACTTGAATGTTCAAATCATGCTAGTAATTTAGGGATAAAATGTACATGTATAAAACTAAGGAACATTCAATTGAAATGAAAGCATATTACATCTAGGTCATTCGAATATGATAGGTTAACAAAGATATAATGTTGTAATATGAAACATGTAAGTAGTAATCTATAATGTTGTATAATAGGAAACAATTTAATGGCCTTGTTCGAATGCTTTGGATGATTTAAAAGGAAATAATGAGTTGCTTGTATGATAAGTAAGTATGAATGTATTGTTGTTCTTGAATTGCTTGTATTGTTCTTGCCTTGTCCATGTTCTTTCTTGCTTGCTATGTAACCTCCCAAGCCGGTTTGCTACTAGCCCGGGTAAGGGGTGTAACATTTAATTGGTAATCAGAGCTTTAGGTTTAGTCGATTCTAGGACTAAACGAGGCTACCATGCATCATATAGGATACTTGTGCCACCTAGGGGACTTGTAATGTATAGCTTGTGTCTTGCTTATAAAATCGAACCCCTAATTTTTCTATTTGAACGTAGAATGTCTGAAACAAGACTTGGTCGGGATAATGAAAGTCCCGAAGGCTCCTTGAATGAAGGAGACAGTGTGAGGATGGAGCAGAATCCTCCCCAACAACAAACTCAACCCCGAGCCCAAGCTGCTGCTCAACAGGAAGCTCCTGCTATAAATCCTGGGCAGCAAGAATGTCTCCTGAGCATGAAGGATATGTTCAATCATCTAGTAACTACTTTGAAACAAGATCATCCTATTGCTCCTCCTATTGTTGTGCCAAACAGAGCTCCGATTGACAAGCTGGCTCAACACCAGGCCTATACTTTCACTGGAACAGATGACGCCAATGCGGAAGTAGCTGAGTACTAGTTAGAGGCCACTACTTGAATCTTGACTAAGAAACTACCTTGTCCCGGTGAGCACAAGCTCGAATGTGCCATAGCCTTGTTGGTAGATGAAGCTTTAAGCTGGTGGAAAACCACTACCCTGACTGCTCATGCTCCTGTTGAAGTTGTAACTTAGAAATTCTTCCTCGAGGAATTCAAGAAGAAATACATCAGTGAATAGTACCTAGCCGAGTACCGAAAACATTTCTTGTATCTCAAGCAAGGTGGCCGACCCATTGAACAATACGTGAGTGATTTCTGCAAGTATTGCAAGTACGGGTCGGAATACATCAAGATTGAAGCTGATAAATTTCGAATGTTCATCGATGGACTGAATGATGAACTAACTCCATTCTTCACTGCCCTGGGTATCACTGACTTACAAAATTTAGTGAACCGGGTTATTGCAACCAAGGCAAAGATGAAGGCCTCTGAGAAGCGCAAGAGTGGTAACTCCTGGAAGGACAAATGACCCAGAAATGATGACAAGCCTCATTGGCAGTCAAAGAAATCTAAGCACTCTAAAGATCACTCCTCGAATTACACTCCTATTCATAAGAGCAATTACGTACCGAAACCTCAAACGATAATTAAGTCTTCAGCCTCGATCATCTCTATTGATAGTACAAGGAATTTCGGTAAAGCTGTTCAATATCCTACTTGTAAGTTCTGTCAGAAGCACCACACTGGGCAATGTAGAACTCAACAGAATTTGGGTTTCTTATGTGGAGCCTCCGATCATTATATTCAGGATTGTCCTCAGAATCCTAACAAGGTTCCAACCCAAACTCCCACAAATGCTAGTTCAGCTCCATCTACTCGAAACAAGGGCCCGAGACAAGCTTAGTACGGGAATCAAAGCAAAAGTATAGGCCAACATTCGGTACCTACACACCAAGAATCTCGAGCTCCTCTAGAATCGACCACATTCGTGGGAAAGGGGAAGAAGAAGCACCCGATGTTATCGCAGGTACTGTTGAATTAAATTCAAATCATGCATATGCTTTGATTGATTAAGGATCTACCCACTCCTTTATATGTTCTTCCTTGATTGCTAAGTTAAACTTAAAACCCAAACATGTTCAGACTAGCCTTGTAGTTTTGAGCCTTATAGGAGGAAATATGCCTATTAACTTTCTTTGCAAGCAATGTCCTATAAGTATTCAAAACGTACCTTTTCCCATGGACCATTATGTCTTGCCTTCTTGTGAGTTCGATCTAGTGTTAGGACTAGATTGGCTAAGCAAACATGAAGCCTAGATAGATTGCCAAAATAGAAGACTGTATCTCCGGGGTTTAGGGAAGTAATCAATCCTCTTAATTGATAGAAAACCGACCTCAATCTTTGCTGCCATGACAATGCAAGATGAATTTGAATTCGGCTTACCTAGTATGCCAATTGTGTCTGAATTCATTGATGTTTCCCGAGGAACTCCCTGGTCTCCCTCCAACCAGAGAAGTAGAGTTCAAGATTGAAGTTCAATCTGGAAAAACTCTGGTGTCCATCACACCCTATCGAATGGCACATGTTGAATTGAAAGAACTCAAGAAGCAACTCCAAGAGCTACAAGATAAAGGCTTTATTCGGCCTAGCTCATCTCCATGGGGTGCTCTAGTCTTGTTCGTGAAGAAGAAAGACGAGACTATGAGACTCTGTATTGATTATAGACAATTGAACAAGCTTACTATCAAGAATTAGTATTCTCTCCCAAGGATAGAAGATCTCTTCGATCAACTCAAGGATGCTTCGGTATTCTCAAAGATCGATCTTCGATCAGGATACTATCAAATGAGGGTAAAAGAAGAAGATGCACCCAAGACAGCCTTTTGTACTCTATATGGCCACTTTGAATTCCTTGTAATGCCATTCGGGTTAATGAATGCTCTGACTGCTTCCATGGACCTCATGAACCGTGTATTCAAGCCCTATCTTGACAAGTTTGTGGTCGTCTTCATCCATGACATTCTGATGTATTCTCGGAATAAGGAAGAACACTCTGAATACCTTCGAATTGTATTGCAAACTCTCTGAGAACATCAATTGTTCGTAAAGTTATCTAAGTGTGAATTTTGGCTCTCGGAAGTCTCATTCCTTGGCCATGTCATCTCAGCAGAAGGAATTAAAGTAGACCCGAGCAAAATTCAATCCATCATGGATTGGAGACCTCTGAAGAATATTGGTGAGGTCAGAAGCTTTCTCAGTTTAGCCGGGCATTATCGGTGATTTGTCAAGGGATTCTCATCCATTGCCGCAACCTTGACTAAGTTAACTCGCAAAGATACACCATTTGTTTGGTCGGAGAACCAACAACGAAGCTTCGATCAACTTAAACAAGCCTTGACTTATGCACCGGTTCTTATCCAACCAGAATCAGGCGAAGAATTCTCTGTCTATAGTGATGCATCTCATTTAGGACTAGGATGTGTCCTAATGCAAGATGGAAAAGTGGTAGCTTATGCTTCAAGACAACTAAAACCATACAAGTCAAAGTACCTGCACACGATCTAGAATTGGCAGCTATTGTGTTTTCTCTCAAAATATGGAGACATTACTTGTACGGGGAGAAATGTAACATGTTAACAGACCAAAAGAGTCTCAAATATCTCATGACTCAGAAAGACTTGAATCTGAGACAAAGAAGATGGCTATAATTGCTTAAAGACTACGATTTGGTTATTGACTACCATCCGGGGAAAGCAAACGTGGTTGCTGATTCCCTTAGTCGCAGACCATACTCGGGTAAACCCCTAAATCTAAATTCTAGAATAACTCATTCGAAATTAATATTTATTGGATTACAAGTAATCCATTCGAATAGACCTTTTTTGTCTTACAAGTAACTATTCAAAAATTTTCCTTAATGATATTGTCCTTCCCTTTGTAGCTTCCTTGGCTATCAATGCTCATTTCCGTTTATCCAAAGGATGGAAATTCTTGTCTGAACTTCAAGTTCAATCTAGCTTAATCTCGGTAATCAAAGAACTCCAACAAATTGATCCAGATCTTCAAAAGATCAAATCCAAGTTAGACTCTAAGTCTAATTCTGACTTCTCCCTCAAGTCGAATGGACTTCTCTATTTCAAGGATAGAGTATGTGTTCCTAACAACGAGGAACTAAAACATGAGATGTTACAAGAAGCTCACCAAAGCTCTTTTTTGATTCACCCAGGATCAGTTAAGATGTACAAGGATCTAAAGTCACTATACTGGTGGTCGGGCATGAAATCGGCTATCACAAACTTCGTATCGAAGTGTCTAACTTGTCAAAGAGTCAAAGCCGAGCATCAAGTCCCTAATAGATTGCTCCAACCTATCGAATTCTCTTAGTGGAAATGGGATTGAATTACAATGGATTTCGTTACCGGTCTTCCTCCACTCCAAGAAAGAATGATGATGTATGGATGATTGTTGATAGATTCACAAAGTGTACTCACTTCATCCTTGTTCGAATGAACATGAGCTTGGAAACCTTAGCCGAGATATACATTCGTGAAGTGATTCGATTACACGGTGTACCTATAGCTATAATCTTTGATCTTGACCCTAGATTTGCTTCTCGATTCTGGAATTCCTTGCAGAAGGCTCTTGGAGCTAAAGTGCATCTTAGTACAGCCTTTCATCCTCAATCAGATGGACAATCTGAAAGAATCATTCAAGTGCTTGAAGACATGCTATGTGCTTGTGTTATAGACTTCAGAAAGAATTGGGAGAAATCTCTACCCCTAGTAGAGTTTGCTTACAGCAATAGCTACCAGACATCTATCCAGATGGCTCCATTCAAAGCTCTATATGGATGAAGATGTAGAACTCCCTTGTGCTGGTTTGAATTGGGAGAAAGCAAGGTTTTAGGACCTCAATTGCTCAGAGAAACTGAAGAACAAGTGAAGATCATACATAATCGATTAGAGGCAGCTTTTGCTAGGCAAAAAAGCTTATGCTGACTTGAAAAGGAGAGACATCAAATACAATGGTCAAGACAAGGTCTTCCTCAAAGTATCTCCTTGGAAGAAAGTCTTCAGATTTGGAAGAAAAGGAAAGCTCAGCCCTTGGTTTATTGGACCATTTGAAATCATTGAAAGGATTGGTCTAGTGGCTTATCAATTGGCACTCCCTAGTGAATTCGATAAGATTCACAATGTCTTCCATGTTTCCATGCTCAGAAGATATAGGTCTGATCCATCTCATGTTCTTGAGCCTGAAGAAACGGAATTGAATCTTGATCTATCATATGAAGAAGAGCCTATTCAAATACTTGACAAGGAAGTCAGAAGACTTCAAAACAATAATGTTCCTCTTGTCAACGTCTTGTGGAGAAATCACAAGACAGAAGAGGCAACATGGCAATCTGAGGAAGTCATGAAGAAGAAATATCCTCACTTATTCGATTCAGGTAAATTCGAGGACGAATTTATTTTAAGGGGAGGAGAATTTTAACACCCTAAAATTGGCCTAGAAATGTTACCACAATTTAAACTATAGGTTAATTGAATATATGTGGTAACCAATTTAAAGGAGAATGAACATTGGCCATTCTTAAGATCAAATAAGTGAAATTGAACCAAATTGAATTGAAATTAAAACTAGAAGGCATAAATAGAAGGATAGAAATGTGAACATGCAAAATTCTATAGATTGCATGTAAAATAGAAATTAGATCAAGGCCTTGACACATGTACTCATTGGAGGAGAACAGGTGCCAATTTGGATGATGACTCATGGCCAAGGAGGAAAGATGACAAACATAATGTAATCTTCTTCCCAATATCATCCTTTGGCCGAAACATTGAGAGAGAAAAGGGGAGAGAAAATTTTCATGCAAACACCTTCAATTCAAGCTTCTTGATTCATCCATTGATCAAATTTATCTTGGAGAAGGTATAATGCTTGACTTTACATGTTATAGATTGTTTGAATATGCAAATGATGATGTTCTTGTTGCTTAGATGGAATTGGATGATTTCTATGTGTGTTAGGAATATGCTAGTTTCAATTTGAACTTGAAATTATAATTTCTAGTAACCAATTTGATAAAGGAAATATGTGTAGTTGCTGGAAATTTGAGGAATATGAACATGGTTGAAAACAATCTTGATTAGGGACTGTTTTGATAGGGAGAATGTGTAAACATGTCAATTGGATATAGAACTTGTTTTGATCATGTTGGTAGATAAAATGAAGATTGAATTGAATAGGTAACTTGCTGGAAAATGACTACACCTAATTGTACTAGTTAAATTAGGTAATGGACTGCCTAGTTGATGAAATGGATGTGCAATGTGATCAAATAGATCAAACTAGGTTCAACATGATAATGCCCGGTCTTAAGCTCATGGCTAGGTGAATTAGAATTACCGAGACATGTAAGAACATAATAATTAATGGAATTGCCATGTTAGAACCTTGCTTAGGTGAATTAAGAAGCTAGAAATTCAACCTAGTGTAATATGCTCATAATGCTCTATTCTGGGCAATAACTTTGAAAAATCACTATAAACTGTATAAAATGAATTTAAGGCTGAAATTTTTATGGACAACACCTTGATATATCTAAATTCATTAGGAGAAAACATAACTGAACTCTGGGTTGTATACTGAAATGTAGAGGAGAAACACTAGGGACAATGCAAACTGTCCAGTATAGCAAGATGCCCTGTATTTAAGTTAAAAACTGTATTAATTGGAAGAGAAATAAAATGCAAGCCTTATATGGTCATAATTTTTTTTAGCTTTCCAACGGTGTAAACCAATTGAAATTCTGTCGTACGGAATAAAAGTTATGCATGTTTAAGTGACTAGAGTGCAAGCTGCCTGGCAGCAACAATATAGGCAATTGCACATTGTTTTGTGGCAATTTGCAAACTGTTTTGTAAACAGTTTTAGAACATTGATTCTACCTTGTTTTACATGAACTAGAATGTAGGTAAATGAAGTTAAGGGTAATGAAGAATGTACATGAACATGCTGCCAAAATTGTGAATGTTGTATACTTGTAATCTTGTCTTGAATTGAATGACTTTGTGATTTTGTTTTGACATGCTTGTACTTGTAATGTGATAGAACCAGGAGTAAACTTGGTGGAAGAGGATATAGTTGATCATCCTAAAACCAAGAACAAGGGAGCGTGGATCCAAGACTAGCTAAGCTTGGAGTATTGTGAGTGTAGTTATCTTTAGGGTTAGGACTAGGTCCTAACCAATGCATATTTGTTTATACTCTTGAAATGATTAAATGAACCTAATTATGGACTTGACCTAATAAGGGAAGAATGACTTGTAATGCATGAAATTTGATCACATCTTTGAATACATGATTGATTCGAATGATTAAGCATGAATAAGTGACAATATGGACGCTTGTATATTCCATGTTACATGTGATCAAATGTTAAACACTTGCTTGAGATATCGTCTCATCTTGATGAAATGGAACATGAAATCTATATGATATGTGAGCTATGGCTCAATGGCCTAAGGGCCTAATATGAAATGAACTTGCTTGACCTAATCTTGATCTTGAAACACTTGAATAAATGGTAAATCGAACAACCTTGGTAGCTAGTTGTACTAGGTAGAAGGGCATGACTTAGAGTCTAGAGCTCATTGTGTAAGGGTGGACTATGGTCCAGGGCTAAGGCCCCTATTTGGAAACAAACAGAGGGTACGTATGTAGTCTTTGGCGATAGTAGGAGGGTTGACCAGCACTACGGTGCATCTTGTGGCGATAGTTGGCTGGAGACTCGATTACCTATATAAACTAAGTACCAAGGGGTTGTTAATTGATAATACATGAAATAACAATCCAATAACACATGATACTTGTCTTGAAAGCTATGAATTGTATGTTACTTGACATGAAAGCCATGGACTTTGTGAGTGGTCTTCCTTGTACTCCAAGAAAAAGTGATGCCGTGTGGGTGATAGTGGATAGATACACTAAATCGGCTCATTTCATCCCTATTTGAATGAACTTAAGCTCTCACCTGTGCTATCAATAAGAAGGAGCCATTTCCCTGGTAGGCTAAGCCAGAAAGAGAGAAAGAGAATGTTAAAAGGCTACGCACCTTGGTCCAGAGCGAGGATTGGGATAAGTTGAACTCGTTCTCTTTAGTTCTATTTTCACTAAGCCGAATCGCTATCTCTAGAACCAAAGTCGTATTTATTCCATATCCTAATGTAATGCCCTTTAAACCACCAACAGGTCCTATTTCGCCAACACTGAAAAAGGGCTCTCTGTGGCTCAGTTGGTTAGTACCTTAAACTAATTAGCCATTTCCAAGCTGCTTTTTCATAAGCTGTGATGGCTCTTTTAGCTGAGTTATATATTCGTGAAGTAGTACGTTTGCATGGAATTCTTACATCCATAATCTCTTATAGAGATCCTAGATTCACTGCTCGATTTTGGAAATCCTTGCCAAAAGCCCTTGGAACCAAAGTGCATTTGAGCACAGCTTTTCATCCACAAAGTGATGGCCAATCAGAAAGGGTAATACAAGTACTTGAAGACATGTTACGAGCTTGTGTTATAGACTTCAGGAAGAATTGGGAAAAGTCCATACCTCTTGTAGAGTTTGCTTACAATAACAGCTATCAAACGACAATTCAAATGGCACCATTTGAAGCCTTATATGGAAGAAAATGTAGAACTCCCTTGTGTTGGTCTAAATTTGGGGAAAGTAAGGTGTCGGGGCTTCAATTACTTAGTGAAACCGAGGAACAAGTTCAAATCATACATGATCGATTGAAGTAGGCCTTTGATAGACAGAAAGCCTATGCCAAATTGAAAATGAGAGACATCCAATACAATATGGGACACAAAGCTTTTCTGAAAGTATCTCCTTGGAAGAGAGTTTTCAGATTTGGAAGAAAAGGAAAGCTTAGTCCCCGGTTCATTGGACCATTTGAAATCATTGGAAGGATTGGTCCACAATGTCTTCCATGCTTAGAAAATATCGATCTGATCCATCCCATGTTCTAGAACCCAAAAAAGTTGAGTTGAATCCCGACCTATCATATGAAGAAGAGTCAATACGAATACTTGACAAAGAAGTTAGAAGACTTCAAAACAAGAATGTTCCCTTGGTGAAAGTATTATGGAGGAATCAAAAAATAGAAGAAGCAACTTCGGAACCTAAGGCTACGATAAGAGATCAATATCCTCACTTGTTTAACTCAGGTAAATTCGAGGGTGAATTTATTTTAAGGGGGAGAATTGTAATACCCTAAATCACGTCCTAGTAACATGTCACAAACTAATTAGAACTTAATTGTACAAACATTCTACAAATTAGAAGAATTGATTAAATCTAGTGACCAAATTAGATGGATTAGATAATTAATGGCCGAATCATGAAGGATCAAATAGAAACAATGTTTAAATGTGGTTTTTTATGCAATTAGAATGTGTAATTAAGGATTTATGAAGCAATTAGACCCTTGATTTCCAAGTGGTGGCATTCGGCCAAGCCAAGTGATAACAACTTGGAAGGTGTCCATCTACCTATCATCTTCCCCACTCAACCTTTCTCCTACCTTGGCCGAAACGCTCTCAACTCCTTAGGGAAAAGAAAAGCCACCATTTTAGAGATTGGAAGCTTGCATGTGATCATATTTTCATGTACTTGGATAAGCTAGGAAGATTGTAAGTGAATTTTAAGTCCTTCCTCCCTAGCAACTAGTTCGAATGAATGTTTGATGATTGAAATTAAACTTTAATTCATAGAATTGTATGTTAGATGTTATTCTTGAAACTACTTTGAATTGTAGCTTGAATTTGGTTGAAATGCTATTGAAATTAGGATGAAACTATGCTTGACCGAATGGTATATGTACATAAATGAGACCATTGTTTGATTGATCATGAAATTTGATACGTAGTTCGAATTGTCCATGAATTAGGACTTGAATTGAGTAAAAATCTTACTGGAAATTTATAACCATACTAAATTGAAATTTTAATCAATTGAAGATCATGGTTGGATAGTGAAAATTGAGCTTAAAGATGAAACTAGTCACCTTTGATTGTTAAATTGATAACTAGGGACTGTTTTGAAATAACTAATAAATACTTGATAGTTTTGACAAAATTGAGGGCTGGAATTTATGAACTTAAAATATGGGAAGTCCAATTTAAATGCTTGCTGGATTGAATTGCTTGAATAATGATCAATTGGACTACTATAAGATGCTTGTTGAGATGTATGTGAAATATGGACTAGAATCGAAACCATGAATGATTTAGGGACTGAATTGTATGAATTAGGGGCTGGAAATAGTGACTTAAAAATAGGGGAAGTTAGATTAAAAGTTTGTTAACATGAATTGTATGAGAAAACCACAAATTGGACTGTTTTGTAGAACAAATAGAAGGGTGTAATTGCAAATTGTTTTAGTGGACTGTTTTAGCAAAAATTAGGACTGTTATGTATAACATGATAAATACAATTAAAATGGGACTGATTTGGACAGTTTAAGAGAAAGGCAAAACTATTCTAATTGATTGAAAGGATAAAATTGTTAGATTGTTGTAAATACAATGCTTGACTCTAGTTTCTTGTGAACTTGGATTGCTTGAAATGTATTGTTTGATGGTTGATTTTGATTCCATTATATTGGATGTATGTTAGAACAAGGAGTGGATCTTGTTGAAGAAGATAGAGTTGGGCAACCTAGTAACAAGCAAAAAGGGATTTGGATCAAAGATCAAAACTAGCTTGGAGTATTGTGAGTGTAGCTTTTATATAGGGTTAAGACTTAGGTCCTAACCAAATATGCACATTTACTATTCCATTGATATGTTTATGTTATAAAATGAATCTAAACTATGCTTGGAAATGAAATTAAGGTGAAATGGATTAAATGGAAACTTGGTAGTAAGATATGCTTGATATATGATTTGATAATGCAAATGGATCATGTAACAACAGATTGATCTTCTATGGTTCTTGTATTGACCTAATCGAATGAATCAAATATGCTTACACATAATCTTGCTTGATTCTATGATAACTTGAAATGCAAGCTTGTTTGAATTATAATGAATGCATGATATATTGAGCTAAGGCTCGAATGGCCTAAGGGCTATCTTGATCTTGATATATAAACACTTGAAAGGGATGCTTGAATAAGCTACTAACTTGCCATGATCTTGTTGTGTACTTGCCTTGACTTGAAATTTTCAAACTTACTTAATTGACAAGTAATTCAAATAAAGCCTTGGTTGCTAGTTGGTCATGGGTAGGATGGCATGCCATAGAGTCTAGAGCTCATTGTGATTGGGTGGACTACGGTCCTGGGCTAAGGCCCTTATTTGGCGACAGTAGGAGGGATGTGTCTTACAGTCACTGGCGACAGTAGGAGGGTAAATTGACCAGTTGCTTGTTTTGGCGATAGTTTGGTTGGTGACTCGATTACCTAGACAAAACTATGTACCAAGGCCTAATCTAATCTAAAATGAATGAGCAAGAAAGGAATGCACGACTTTAAGCTTGAATGATACTTGACTTGATACCTTGAAATTGCTTGCTTATATGATGCTTGAAAAGTGATCATACTCGAATTGATATGTTTAAACTTGCTTCTTGTCTTGATATAGTACTCGATCCAACTTGAAATGGAAACAACCTTCTTGTTAATTGTTGTTCGAATGGTATTGAAGCATGAACTAATTTATATTACTTGAGATTGAGGCCTAATTATATTTTATTGTGCTTGTGATGATGTATATAAATGGTAATAGCTATACATGACTACTTGACTCCCTACTTGTCTTGAAACACTTGAAACTGTAAAATCAAGACTTAATTCTATCTTTGTAGGAGGAGCATTGCTATAAGGTCAAAAATACAAGTCCAAACTCATGGTACCTTGATAGTGGATGTTCACGACACATGACCAATGACAAGAATCGTTTCATAGAGCTAAAGCTAAAAATGGAGGAGTAGTGACATTTGGTGAAAATTTCAAATTTCATTTTAAAGGAATTGGATCTATTGGTAAAAATTCTTCTATACTCATTGAAAATGTTCTTTATGTCAATGGTTTAAAACAAAATCTTTTAAGCATAAGCCAACTTTGTGATAAAGAATATCATTTAATTTTTTAGTCTAATGGTTGTAAAATTGTTGACTGCATTTAACATGATTATGTTTGTTGGTCATAGAATAGGAAACATTTATGTAACGACTCAATTTCTACTTTGGCGAATCGGGTCTCGAATCTGAGTTGTGGGTCTTTTAATCTGGTGATTCAATTGGAAGAAATTAAAGTTGGAAGGTTAATCTAAGAAGATTTAGTGACCATTTTGTAGGCAGGTAAATGTTCGGTGCTTAAAGTGTGGAGCTTTGAAAAATTAAACGGCTAAGTGTATAGTTTGACCATTTTTATTTGAAAGGCATTAAATCTATTTGAGTTTACGTGTTGGCAGAGTGGGTGGGGGATTCCAAATAATTGAGGGGAGAGGGTGAAATATTAGAGAGTTTTAGAGGAAGAAAGTTCTTGGACCAAGATTCATCACCATCCAGTGGTCCAACTTCGACACCTTCGCTACTATGGTCTTCTCTCCCCAAGACGAGTCAGATGATGGTTGTTTCTTCGTCGTCGATCTCCATTCACCGGTGTGGGAACAAGAAAGTTTTGACCAAAGGTTTAAGCTTTGAAACTCCGTCCTCCACCAAAGACCGTCGCCACCATCAAGCTTGGAGGTTTCAAAGTACCAGACTGGATCTTGTCGATCAATTACCGCTGCACGCGCCATTGCCTGCGTGTGGGCAATGCCCAGCTAAAATGGGCAGTTATAACCAGCTTGGGCTGAGCTGTTTTGGCTGGTTACTGGGCCAACCAATTTAGCCGGTCTGGTGAGCCACACCAAGATAGTTTGGTGAGCTAGGCCAAGCCAATCCATCAAGAAGAGCTGTTGACCGAGCCATATTGACCGTTGATCGAGCCGCGCTAACTGTTGTCTAAGCTGTTGACTGTATTGACTGAGTCGTTGACTTTTTCCAAGGAACTCCACTTGGGGGTTTCTTGACGTTCTGAGTCTGTTGGCACAATTTGTTTTATCCAAAGGAGCACTTTGTTAAGGAATTTGTTTTATCCGAGGAATTTGTGGATTCAAATATTGGATTTAAAGAGACATTAGGAGGAGCTTGATTGAGGATTTATCGCTTTGGCTTAAGGTTAGTACAGCTCAAACTCTGAATCCTTCATGAGCATCATAAATATGATTGTTTTGCGTGTTAGTATCTGCAAAATAGGTAGACGATAAATAACCATATTGATCGACCGGTATCATGATACTTTATATATGTGTGGTGCATGATTATGTTACGAATATGATGAGACTCATGGAGACTTTAGAGATCATGTACGGTCATTTGAGATGCTTGTATAATTACCTGATGATTGTTTAATTGATTGATAATTGTGAAGTCAATAATTGATGTGGTTTAATGGGATTTATGGTTAAAGGATAAATACTCGAATAAATGATTATGAAGTCAATAATTGATATTAATTGATTGAATGTGTTAGTAAACATACCCTAATAACTTTTAATAAGCTTTAGGAATCGAATAAAGCATTCTAATATTATAATTCAAGGAAATTGTACAAACCTGTGAGCGGGGTATCTATACGGGCTTCGGTCATACCGCTATGAAATTGTGGGCCATATCAGCATAGGTCAACCCGTACTGGTACTTGTGGAAATTAATGATTTCTAGTAAGCTATGTCAGTATCGGTATGCATGTGAGTACCGGTACCCACATTACGAAATAATCTATAATTCTCGTAAAAATATGGAAATTGATGTGGGATATTAATGAGATAATTTTGATTAATGGAGATAATTAATGAGAATGATTAATGTACTCTTCCATAATGTATTAACAACTCGATAAAGTTTAGGGTGACTTATCGTAATAGTAACCATATGTAACACCCCATTCACGAATAAATAGGAAAATTAAGCTTGAGGTGCTTAAATGAGACAAGGAAGCCAACTTGTATCACAAGTTAGCATCCAATCGAGCACAAGGAGAGCTTGAAATGTAATTTAAATCCATATAGAAAACCAAGCAACCATTTCTAGAAACTTATGCAAAAGGTGACTACAAATAGACATAAAATAGATATGATCAATTTGATATTAACTCAACTATGTTATACACGAATATTTTCAAAGTTATTAAATGATGGTCTTCAAGGATATTAGATAGGTGATTAGATTATATCAAGATCATTTCCTATTCAATCTTATCATGAATTACTAGCATTAACAAGGCATGAACTTAAAATGGTTCAATTTCTTACATACAAATCGATGTCAAGCATTCATATACAAGACATAAATAAATTTTCATTTAAGTTCATCACATATTCAATTCATTATCTTAAGCTCAATACTAACGAACATAAGCATCTATTGAGCATCAAAAACTAATCGGCAATTATAACATTGCAGGCATTACCATATAAAGTACTTACAAACCAGCCTCACAGCCTAGATTAGCCATAAAACATATATACAATGCCAAAAGAGAACTATATGCTCTAACATGGTCCCTAGTGCCACCATACTAGGAGTACAAGGAAACAAAACATACGATAAGCTTCTTGAGACCTAGTCCGAGCTTCCCAAAGTTTCAACAAAACGAAATTAACCTGAAACGGGTTAGGAGGCATAAACAGTAAGTAAAGATTACTTAGTGAGGTAGTCGAACAAAACGATGAGGATAGCAAAAACAATTCATGCAGTAACCTACTTAGCTCTAATTAAAGTCATATATATATATGAGAGGTATATCTAGAATTCGAATAGCAGTATAATTCTTTTAGGGAATAAAAGAACTTAATTTGATATACCTATCACAGAACAATATCAATATAGGATCTATTGAAATCAACACAACTTACTTATAAAGCAAGCAACATATTTAAATTCCATGATCATATAAGCAAGTTTAATACTAGTATCCGATAAACAAAATAATGTCCTTGGAGATGTTACAAGTATCATGCATTTCTTTAAGTGACATAGCCTTGATTTTAAACAGTCTAGGTACTCGAATCATGTGATGTTAATTGTCAAAAAAGGGTACTCGAAGTACCAAACAAGGGACCGTAGTCTAAACAAGGAGCTCTACTGACTCTATGGCATGGCAATTGTACCTAAAACTAACCGAAACCAAGGCTTATTCCTTTATCATAACACATCATTTTCATAACAAGATGAGTATAGCTTCACATTTAAAGATTCATCTCTCAATCATTCGAGCTTTCCACATAGCACACATCATTTGATTGAACTTAATACATTATAAACTAAGTCCCTTATACATGTCATAAAACAATTGTTTAGTCGTACTTACCTCCCTCGCCGAGCTTAAGCACATGCGCAATTAAATTAGCATATAAACAGGACGTAATAAGATTGAATAAAATGCTCGAAATAGTTTTAAGCTACCCCGAGGTTCTAACTACACTAACAGATTAAACCGAGCTACTCTTGTCCCAGAATATTGATTCCTTTTTGTCTTTCTTCAACTTGTTCGCTCCCTTTATTGTCTAATCATAACAAGGATACAACTATGCATTAGAATTACATTCATCATCCCATTACTTAATCAATCAATCAATATATATATATACATCAACCAAGTTGTCCAACTTACTATTTGGCATGCAAGTTTATATATGTATCTCACTATAGAACATTTCAATTTAAACACACGAGTAGTCCACCAATTCTAACCATGTATTTCAGCACTTCGTAAATGTTATAGCAACACGTATACTCATCAAACAACTCTTAAGGCATTAACACACATTCAAACTTGTTATGTTCATGTAACAATAATCTCAAACCCTTAAATTGTATTCGAAATAGCCACACATACAGCCATGGATATCCAAAACAGTTTCTTAAGTTGTTATACACGTGAATTTCAATCCAAACGCATAGAATGTTTTTCCCTTCTTGTACAAGACCTATTCCCCTATTTTAGAGATTAAGTTTAATTCATCGGTTGCACTTAATCCATTGAACAGTCCTAACTCAAGATGCATTTCCTAATTTCATCCACAATAGCAACTATTTGACTCACAAGCTTAGTGTTTTAAGTCACCATCAATTACACATTTAAATTGAGTTGTTCGAAACTTCACAAGCATGCATCTAATCATAGTTTACACATATTGCATGAAACCTATAACCATTCTAATGGAGGAAGAACAACATCATGAGAATTCATATTCAACTCAATCAATAATCTATAATAATTTATATAATCTCTATTCCTAATTTTAAGCACAAGAAAGTAGTAAGGATACTTACTTTCCTACTCTATGAATCGATATAAGCTTAAGATCACAAGCTTGGGGTTTTCAAATTCTTGATTCGATGGCTAGGGGCATAAGCTCACTCTCCTTCACTCTATCATTCGGCTTCTCCCAAGGGGAAGGGGATGACCATTTTTGGAAGTGCAATTCCAAATGGCCGAACCCTTCCCTTCATGGCTCAACTTCAAGGTGCCATGTGTAGAAATCCTCCCACATTCTTTTATTAAGCATGAAAACCTTAAGTTATAAAACATGTTTAGCTTAGTCACTTAATTAAGGCTCTCGTTTTTTCCTTTCTTTCGATATGGTCCTAAGCCGTGGATTAATCTAGGTTGTACAAGGAACAAAGTGTTCAAGAATTACACATTTGATAACATAATTATTTATAGATCAATTTTAGGGGTATTACACCATAGGATCCTTGGTGGATCTTGAGATGTCGCGTGCCAAGTGAGGGTACTTGTTTGGTAACCATGTCAAGGTTGTGTGCTATATGGACAAATGTTTGGTTGAGTCAGCTTTTATTGTCGGGATCCAAATACCCAGGTAGTGTCTTGCAACACCATGTTTAAAGATGCCGAATGTACATTCCTAATGATGTGTGACACCAAGCCTCATTCAATGATACTCAATGAGTGATGCCTAGTATGGGTGTACATTCTTGAGGTTGTGTGACATCAGGCCTCACCCAAAGAGAGATAGAGTATATGCTCTTGAGGCTATGTGACATCGGGCCTCACCCAGAGAGAGAGTTTATGCTCCTGAGGCTGTGTAACATCAGGCCTCACCCAGAGAGAGAGTGTATGCTCCCGAGGCTGTATGACACCGGGCATCACTCTAGGTTTATGGTTATGACTTTGTGTGTTTTGGTCAGATGATCTAGTGAGATCCCGAGTATGGTTGGCCTTTGTGTGCCATTTATGATGCTTTACATGATGAGAGCATGTGTTTAGGTGGCTAGTGGTAGCGCTACGTGTGTATTTATCTCCCCTTATTGGTCATAGTAGTTTACATGCTTATGTTTATGACTATCATGAAGTATAGTAAAGTAGATGTGTACCACTAAGCTTTTTAAGATCTATGCTAAGAATCGTTGTTTCTGTGCGTAGGTTGATCGCCAAATCGTTGGATCAAGAAGCACTATCAGTACGTGGTAATTTGTAGAGTACGATACTTGTGTTTAGTGGGTTGTATATTCATAGGACCCTACGTGGAGGAGTGTGCAATTCTTATTTTTGAAATTATATTAATCAAATCGAATATTCATATATATTATATTAAATTGGAGCTCCTCTGTAATGTTTTGATTATTTATCTATGTATTCAACTGTCGACTTTAAATGTTTCTAGGAAATATTTTGTTCGGCTAAACCAAGTTTGAGAAACTTTATGATAATAGGTTGGGCTTAAGGCCCAAATATGACATCCGAGTTTAGGGTGTTACATTTAGTTGTATCAGAGCTTAGGTTTAGCCGGTTCTAGGAAATCCTGAGGTGGTATAGGTGTTGTAGTAAGTTGACTAGTGAATACAAGCCCTTAAATTAAGTCTGTACTCCTTAAGACTGGATCCTAGTAGTGCGTCTGGTGTTACGACACTAAGATGGTTACAATCGTGGCCGAGAGGGCCAAGTTGAGTGTCGAGCCACTCATTGGAGCGATTTTTGGGGCGAGGTTGTCCCGAATTATTGAGATGCAAGTTATCTGAATGATGCAAGAGTTGAGGATGCATCCTCCTTTTGCCACCTGAATGATGCCTTTTTGTGTGTTGTAGTCATTTCGAAGCCTTCAGATATGTCATGAGAGTTTGTGTCAAAAAATCTTCACTGTTATGCGTGAATAATGTTTATGATGCAGATATAGATAACCCACTCTCGAAATTGATTAGTGGATACACGTTAGGTTGAGGACCCTTTGTTCACTTAAAAAGAGTCTTGTTGATACTTGGGAAGTATCATCCCCCATCTTAAAGGCATTTCTCGAAATCAAGCTTGACGCTAGCCTCTAATATGAAGGGTCGTGCTCGAGGCTTCGAGACCTTGTGGGAACCCAACCTTTGGTAATAATAATGTTGAACCATTGCCCTTCAACAATGATTTTCATAGTGGGCATTTAGAAAATGGCACAATGGGGTTCTGGGACGTGTTTGACTATTTGGTTGATACCAACGTCTATAGTTCAACGCTCAAGAGCTATCAGGCTAACAAAGTATCCATTTGTGCTTTTTGAAGGAGTCATCGTGACTTTCTCCTTGTCAAGTACGTGGGTAGATGTTAAGGTAAGGTCAAGTTGGATGTCTGTAACACCCCTTACATGGTCTAGGAATTAAACCGGTTTAGGAAGTGTTACTGAACAAACATTCAATCAAACATACGATATCTTAATACTTCTCAACTAAAGATACATCCAAATTCAGGGTAATTTAAAACTTTTTAGTACATTTCATAGATCAAGTTCCAAAATACATTTCATATACAAACAAGTATGCTTACACGTTATGCATTACACTCCATTTGATAGTTCATAGCATATACTTTATTTGATAAAATTCCATTTACGAAGCTTACTATATCTCTTCTACATTTTCATAGAGTTTATTCTTAATTAAAAACTTCATACTTCTTAAACCGATTACCAACTTTATATTATTCTAACCATTTAAGACATATAGATCATTGCTTTATTAGAGGCATAAGTTTCTAGTTTCTAATGTTACCATTTACTTTTTTTAAAACATTAATGAATAACTTGCATTCCTTAACTCAATTATTCCTCACAAAACATTATAAGTACTTATGTTTTAAACATTCTTAGGTGAACCCTAAAGTTCCTTATTATAAACCTTGTACCCATCATATAGTATAAGGATTTCACATTTTCAAGGCTAGTATTACTTACTAGGTTAGGTTTCACACGATAAACATCACTACTCAACTATCCAAGACATAACTATAACATTTATATCACAATCACATATTCAAATACATTTATACACTTGCCTTAACCTTAACCTTACTTATTCATTCATTCATTCATTCGAAACATGGCATTAACATTCACTACCTTGTTCATGCTATCACATGCATATTTCATTTACAACAACATTAACCATAATCATTCATTATTTCATTCCTATAATTAAACTTAACAGTATTCCTACATCAAGACAATAGTTGAATAACTGTAGGAACATAGTTTAGCCTAGTCTAGCACATCATCTTCTAGTACAGAAACCATCTTTATAACACACTTGTTCATACTCATGCATACAATCATCTAGCATAACATGCATTCATATCATCCACATTTTCAGGCACAGGCACAAAATTACCTATAATAGCAAACAACCATATCATGCACACATGCACAAACGTAATACGATTCTTGTACCTTCTTCATAAGGTACTATAAACATTACTTTGAATGCATTAATATGTTAACTAATCACTTAGTTAACATAAACCTTAATCGTGTTTTGCCACCCTAGGAATTTAAAGTAACTATATCTATTGACAAACTCTATGTTTAGGCCTTGTGTGACTTGTTGCCGGGAGTTGACACGATCCTTGCTTAACTGCATGATAGTTACCTGGAAGGTCAATCAACCAAACACAAATAAGTTCGAAAGATCTTAGTGGGGTAACTAGACCAACACAAGCATCAAAGACATATGAGGTTATGTTTGCTTAGTTAATATCCTAATAATTTAGTTTGGTTGTTCCCTCCGTTAAACCATTATTAACTTCCATATTTACAATCTACAATTCTTGAACCGTTTCGTATTTAGTTCACAAAGAACCAATGTATCTTATGCTTCCAAATCCTTTCCTTCCATACCATTCATTTAGACCTTTCTGGTCATCAAATATATCAAACCTTATGATATACTTTAATCCATGTTCAACTCTTTACAAATTTGTAAAACCAATTGTCATATCAATAGATCATTCATTCTATTTCCCATTTCTTATAACCCAATTACCTATCCTTTCACAGCTTTCCATTATCATTATAATCCCAATCAATCATATCATTCTCGAGTTAATCTCATATTCATCACTTGGTTAAATCTATCAATGACTTTCAATCAATTACTATCTACCTTTAGTTCCTTTGCTTCTCAAGGATAACTTATTTATAAACCACTTATAGGTCAATATTATAACTTTCAACTACTCATTTCAATGTTTCAAGAATACTTTATTAGTTTGATTAACAAAGAAAACAATTCATATCTATATCAACCTAGTTATGGTTACATTACTTATGCAATCACATTACATTTGCCTAAAACATTGTTTAACTTACTTAGCCTCCAATCATACCACAAGCATATCTTACATAAGATCAAAGATCATTATATTAACAAATAAAGGTTAATCATTATCAATCTCTAAGGTTTTAGAACAATGGTTTTGTATAACCATTCTATTGTTTTATTTATTAAGGAGCATATCTTTGAATAAGCATTACAAGTTATATTGCACTGTTTAAAACCTACTTGTACATTTATTCCACAAGTTTATTAGTTAATTCCATCATTTTCCTTAAATTATTCACTAAATTCTTATTGTTAATGTCTTATTTTCTTAGCAAAAGTATTAACATACACAATTATCATAACAAAGATCAAATATAGCAGTCATTTTTATTCATTCAGTACTATAGGTTGTTTCAGACATTTCAAGCAATCTTTCATATTCAATTCAGAGATCAAACATAACAATCACTTTCATTTCTTTTAAGATCATAATCATTAGCATTCACTTCATTATCTTACTCATATCAATGTCATTTGCATACAATGTGAAAGCATGTACATATTCATGAACAAACATCATTCATGTTCACTTATAACTTCTTTATAATCTAATCATTATTAATTAAATCAATTTCCTTGGACTTAGACAACTTTCAAACACTCGAACCCCTACCAAATTGTCGCTAATAAACATTTAACAATATGGTCAACCCTCCTACTATCGCCAATGACCTTTCATAACACATACCTCCTACACAAGAGCTCAGTGGATCCTATGGCATGCCAATTATGTCCTAAGTTGACTGAAATCCAAGGATTTATATATAGTTTTGTATCTTTTCATTTCAATTCATAATCATTTACAAACATTGTTTGTCATTACTATTTGAGCTTTAACTCCCTATCTTTCATTTTCATTTCACAATTCAATGCATATCCAAATATTCCATCATACCATTTCACTTTGCTTACTTTTTATCTTGTCATTGCATAACTAAGTATGCTATCACAACTTTTTATTTAACCTTGTTTATTATCATGCCAAGTTAACATCACTATCATACAATTCAACCATTATTCATAGTAATTACATAGCATTCACACATAACATGCATATAATTTCATCAATCGATTGCATAACATTCTTTTATACCATTTACCAAGCATATTAAGTGATAAGCTTATTAAGTTCAATTAGAACTTATCTTGTTACAATTACTAGTACTTTAAGTGTCTATCATCAATTCATTGCATACCATTAGCTGATTGCGTTAATCTATCAAATAAAAATCGGCTTAACTCAGCCTCATATTGAGTTTTCAATTGCTTTACATAACATTTCACACCATTCTCACACTTCATACATACATTAGTTACTTATCTTTCTTTTTGTCATATTTCATTCTTTAATTACCATATGTTTTAAACCTTCAGTTTTAGGCATTCATTTAAATGATGTTTAATACAATTTCATTTTCACACAAAATGTATATTGACACTCACATTATATCCCAAAGTTACCGGATATCCCAATCCACTAATTACATCTGAGCTCCCTCCTACCGATACTTGATTACCCGATTCCTTGTTTCAGAATTTTCCTTCTTCATTGACCTTACTTCTTTCACCAGTCTTTAATTCAAACAACATAAGTACAACCATTAATATACATATTGTTCATCACACATTTACACAATATACATAACCATATCATCATTCAAGCAACAACCATAAATATACTTGTCATTCCTCATTTCCATTTTCAAGTTAAGTCCTTGTTTTCAACCTTTGGCAGTTTGAGCTATCACCAAGAATTATCTCTCCATAACAGAGAATACACTAAAATTTAAATTTCTTTACACCCTTACAAACTAGATTCAACTACAGTTTTAGCTATATAAGCCTCATAGTTTAACAATGTGTACAAAAATTATGAGAATTCTTAGAAGTCTCAAAATAGAAACTGTCCAGAGCAGAATCTGCTTCCAGATTTTCTATCCTACTTTTACTTAAAAATTTATAACTTTTGATTCAGAACTCAAAATAAATCAACATTTGTTGGACACAAAACTAGACTCGCACATGGTTCTATACATATAAAATTCATCCTCTAAATCAACAATTCGATTTTCTATGAATTTCTAAACGTACTGCTAGAACATAGCTTTTCTAGGCCGATCGCATATCCATTGTTTTCAACTAATTTAAGGGTAAACTACCTAGGTGGTCACCCAACTATTGGATCTGACCTATTTTTTTAAGGAGGAATAAAAGAAGACAAATAGGGGGAAATAAATAGATTAAACTCACCTTCAAGACACGAAGGGAAAAATTATTAAAAATTGAAAGAAAAAGAAACTGGATCGCCAATGTATATTGGATGTTGTTTAAAACAATGAAAAGGGGATAATTTTTGAGATTTAGATTACTGGAAAGCCATATGAGATAGAATTTTGGAGAAGAATCGAAGGAGAAAGAAACCAAGGAAAAGTAGAATAGTAATTAAAATATTATTGTTTTTTAAAAATAATTATATTATTTCTTTCGTTTTTTTAATAAAAATGGAAGTTGAAACGAAGAACAATGCTTGGTTGTGGTGGGGAAGGAAGGTGGTCCATCGATAATATAATATTATTTCTGTGTTGAATTACTTTATTATTCCTACAGATCTCGATATATCTGCGTTGAGTGTGAGACTTAAGCGTCACTAAAGGATAAGTGTAAGGGTTTTCTTGTTTGTCGGAAATTTGAAATGCGGGTTTGTTTGCGGGAAATTTTAATTTGATTAAAATTATGATCAAATTGATAGAATATATAACTAATAGGGACCAAATGTATAGTTATACAAATTTTCATTAACAGCCACGTCACCCTTTCGTTAAAATTTAGTGGTTGGTGGTCAAAATAGGTCCAATTAAATAGTAGGAGAGTTGCATTTTGAATTTTTGTAGTTCGAGGGTCAAAACAGGTCAGACTCAATAGTTGGATGGTCATCCAAGTAGTTTACCCCTAATTTAAATGCATCGTCTCAATCATATTCATCAACAATTCATTCTCAATTCAAGAAACATTATTTCAAGATTTTAGGCTGCTTTCCTCCTCTTTTTATCCTTTATTTTAATACTCATTATCCATTATCAAGTATAACATTCAACCCAATCAATAATCATGGACCCAAAGCATTACATTTCTAAGTTTCTTATTCAACTTCAATCAAAAGCAGAATTTCCAACATTAAAACCATGCAATTAAGCTTCACTTTCACATGGAAATTTAACACAATAATATATAAAATGGGATTGCTTACCAATTGGATAAATTCAACTACAAAAATTGCCACAATATTTACTAAAATTTGACTCCAAACAAACCGATGAATGAGCTCCTCCCATGGCTGGTTTTTTAGAGCATTTGAGTTGGAGAAGATAATCTTTTTGGCTTTCTTTTTATTATACTTGTCCAAAAGAACCACTGTACCATGACACATGTGTTCCATTAACCACAATTGGTTAAATAGCCATGAAACCTCAACATTTGCACTTCCTTTTAATTTGATCCTCTATGACTATTTATCCTTCCTTACAATTTAGTCACAAGCTCTTTTCTTTTCCTTTACAATTTAATTCTCAATCATTTGATTTTCATTTGAAATTACCTTCTTAATATATATATACACTCCTTTATAGTCCTTGTAATATGATCACTTTACTGATTTGATAATTGACCATTAGCTCAATTAGTTCTTTTACCTTCAATTTCATTGACTTGCTTATTCAATTGACTCAAGTTGAATCTTTAATAATCCAAAGATAACTTCTTAAGGCATGTGATTACCTTGTAAAACTCCTAGCCCGGTTTTAGGGGGTGTTACAACGTTGCTGCCCATCACCCTTGTCAGAGGATGCCAACCCAGTTGAGGGAGTTAGAGATTCAGTAGTGAAGGCGTAATGCAAATGAGGTTTCTTTTGTCTAAATGTTTCAACCAAGGGAGAATCAAGCTTGTTCGCTAGTAAAAAGTCGGTTCGTTGAATTGATGCTTAAATCACTGATAGCTTGTTAAGTGATAGTGAAAGACTATTACATGTCTCCTAAGGTGGATGTCTTGTTTAACCGATTTTGAAGTACACGTGTGTTTTTCTAGGATTGGTTCAAGAATGAGATGCTTATGGTTAAAGTGTTGGAGACTAGTAATTTCGAAATTAATTTTGGAATAAATATTTCCCTCTTTAGGGTGTGTCGTGGTAACGTTTGATGTTTGCAGTGAAGTTTGAGATGTTTCAGTGATGATAGCATGGGGCCACCATATTGTCTCTCGAATATAAGTTTGATTCTTTGCATGATATGAGTGAATGTATAAGGAATATGTAAATATAAGCGTTAACATGATAATTACCTAACTAACCTTATATGTGCGAGAGGTTAGTCATTGTGTGATTAGTTAAGGAGACAAGGGTTAGAGACTTCGTAAATGCTTTTGATTTGTATCACACTTTCCTTGGAATGAGCTGAGAAACATGGATGGAGATTCAAGTTGCGTGAGACAGTTTTGTTATGTCACTAGTGTTGACTCGATTAAAGTCGAGTAAGAATTTGAGATCTTTGAGGATATTTTCTTATTTTGACAATGACGTGTTTTGTGTGAGAAGATGGAATGTTGTATCTGCCCTAACATCAATAAATTTGGAGTGTTTATTCCCTAAGGAGGTTGAGAGTGCAACAACGATGTGGATCGAAGTAATGGAGAACTGTTGACCGTGTGTTTTATTATTTAAGCTCCGAGTTGAGGATTGGGTCACTTTCGAAGCTACGAGAAGTAGCATCTAATTGTAATTAAGAGGAAACAATGTTATGATTGAACTTAGGTTCAATGTTTTTGATGGACTTTGAGATTTTGTTATGGGTGTTTTAGAGAAAGATATATCAAGGCAAGAGATTCTTCCTATATTGTACAATGGCCAGTATATGGTGAACTTTCACCGCTTGTTTTGGGAGACATCGTGGAGTTGTATCTTTAAAATAGTGATAAGTGTTTGACTTGCCATTAGTTGGGAGTCAAACATTGAGTTCCTTATAGTTGTTTGTAACGCTTTGATATTTCCTTGGTGAAAATTAAATAGATGATCGTGGATCTTGCAAAGGATTGGTGAGTGCATAGTTTCGATGAGATTTCATTAATCAATGATATATTTCTTGGTGGCTATCGTTTGTTATTTTCGGTAAAGGCAAGATCCAAATGGAAAGTCCACTTAGATTGTTTGTGGGTTGGGTTGTACAACATTACGGTGTGTACATACTACCTTTTGACATGAGATTCGAGGTTTGTGATGGAACCATATCTCTTAGTGGGATTTCACATGATGATAGATCCTAGTGAGGTTTCAAATGATGTGTTTCTAGACAGGTTTTAGTTTGGAGTGTAAGACTCTTGCGTGAATCGAGTTTATGGGAGCTACATTAGTTGCCATTTTGATGTAAAACATGATGAGATCTAAGGTCAGCCTCGACACATGTAGAGACATCTTTTGCTTTCAAAAGTCTTGCACCGAGCAAGAAATGAAATTGATAAGGGATGCTATCAAAGATTGAGTCACCTACGGGGAGGCACCATGGGAGGAATAATTTTGTTTTAGTTGTAATGACTACATTGACGCCTATGTTTCCTTTTATCGTGTGAGGTTGTAGAAGAAGTTTTGTTGTACACCAATCTCTTTGGGTCTTACCGTATCAGTTAGATCACCATGATGGCGTATTCCTGTCAAGGTACCATTAGGTTTATTGCATGCCTTTAGTAATAAACCAAGAGAGGATGAATTCCTTCTAGAAGAAGAATCAATTGAGATTATGTTGTACCTTTAGAAGACAAGTGTTATATTTGATAAGTGTTGAGATCAGAGTACCGCGGTGGCAAATATTTGAAGGCACCCAAGAGTTATAAAGATTTTAACATCTTCTTTGATTTATGAGTATAAATTTTGAGGACAAAATTTTCTTTAATAAGAGGAGAGTTGTAACGACCCAATTTTTGAGTTGGGGAATCGGGTCTTAGATTCAGGTTGTGGGTCTTTTAATCTAGTGATTCAATTGAAAGAAATTAAAGTTGGAAGGTTAATCTAAAAGGATTTAGTGACCATTTTGTAGGCGAGTAAAAGTTTGATGCTAAAGTGTAGAGCTTTTAAATATTAAGTGGCTAAGAGTGTGGTTTGACCATTTTTATTTGAAAGCCATTAAATTTGTTCTGAGTTTACGTATTGGCAGAGTGAGTGAGGATTTGAAATAATTGAAGAAAGAGAGGTGAGGAAACATTAGAGAGTTTTAGAGGGAGAAAGTGCTTGGACCAAGATTTGTCTATGTTCGGTGGTCCGCCTTTGACACCGTCGGTATCTTTAGACTTCTCTCTTTGAGACGGGTCGAATGATGGTTGTCTAGTCACTGTCAAAGTCGTCGTTCGTCAGTGTGGGAAGAAGAAAGTTCTGACCAAAGGTTTGAGCTTCCCAACTCCATCCTCTATCGTCATCTGCCAAACACCGCCGCCACCATCGAGCTTGGGAGGTGTCAAAGTACCAGACTAGAGCTTGCCAGTCAATTTCTGCCATCAGAAGCTACCGCACGCGCCACACACACTGTCATCTGTGCATAGGCGAAATCCAGCTGCAGTATGTAGCTATAACCAACTTGGGCTGAGCCATTTGGGCTGATTGCTGGGCTAATCGATTTAGCCAGTCTAGTGAGCTAGACTGGGCCGATTTGGTGAGATAGGACGATCCACTCCATCAAGCTAAGCCATTGACCGAGCCACATTAACCGTTAATCGAACCACGTTGACCATTGACCAAGCCGTTGACTTTCTAAGGGATCCTATTTAGGGGTTTCTTGAAGTTCTAAGGCCGTTGGCACAGTCTGTTTCGCCAAATTCAAACCTAGTAAGCTTTTTAAGCGTTTTATCCCCTAAAATAGTTTGATAGTATGAAATGGCTTATGTAGTCGTATTTTTTTATTCTAGGAATTTGTTGATTCGAATATTGGATTTAAAGAGACCTTTAGAGGAGCTTGGTTAAGGACTTATCGCTTTGACTTAACGTTAATATACCTCGAACTTTGAATACTTCATCATCATCATAAATATGATTGCTTTGCGTGTTAGTATCTGTAAAATAGGTTAAGGATAAATACGCATGTTGAGAGATCAGTATCATAAGACTTGATATATGTGTTATGCATGATGATGGTGCGAATATGATCAGACTCATTGATACATTAGAGATCGTGTAGGGTCGTTTGAGATGCTTGTACAATTACTTGATGATTGCTTGATTGATTGATAATTGTAATTCCTTGTATGTTTGTTCGAATAGATTGACGTGATTTGATGAGAATTATGCTTAAGGGATAAATACTCAATTAAATTATTATGTAGCTGATAATTATATTAATTGATCGAATGCGTTAGTAAACAAACCCTAGTAACTTTCATAAGTTTTAGGGATTGGATAAATATCGTAAAATCATAATTTGAGGAAATTGCATGAACCTGTAAGCGGGTATTAGTACAGGCTTTGGTCGTACCAGTACGAAATTGGGGGTTGTATTGATACAGGTCGACCCGTACTGGCACTTGTGAAAATTAAGTATTTCCTGTAAGCTATGTTAGTATCGGTACGCGTGTGAGTACCATTACCCATGGTATTGTATCGTTACTCGTGTTTGAGTACCGATACTCACTGAACGGAATAATCTATAATGCTTATAAAAATATGAAAATTGACGTGGGATATTAATGAAATGATGTAGATTAATGGAGATAATTAATGAGAATGATTAGTGTACTCTTCTATAATGTATTAACAACTCGGTAAACTTTGGGGTGACTTGTTGTAATGGTAACAATAGGGATCCTTGCTGGATCCTAAGATGTCGCGTGCCAAGTGAGGGCATTTGTTTGGTAACCCTGTCAATGTTGTGTGTTGTATGGACACTTGTTTGGTTGAGTCACCTTTGATTTTTGGGACTTGGATACCCATAGAGCATGTTGCAACTTCATGGTTAGAGATGTCAAATGTACATTCCCAACATTGTGTGACACCGAGCCTCATTTGATGATACTCGAGGAGAGATGTTGAGTATAGGTGTACAATCCTGAGGTTGTGTGACACCGGGCCTCACTTCAAGTTTGTGATTATGACTTTGTATGTTTTGCTTGGATGATCCAATAAGATCCCGAGTATTGTTGGGCCTTGTGTGCCATGTATGATGTTGTGCATGATGAGAGCATGTGTTTAGAAGACTAGTGGTAGTGCTACATGTTTATTTATCTCTCCTTATTGCTCGTACTAGCTTGCATGCTTATGTTTATGATTAGCATGAAGTATAGTAGAGTAGACGTGTACCACTAAGCTTTGTAATCTCAATGCTCAGAATCTTTGTTTCCATGCATAGGTTGATCGTTAGATCGAGAAGCACTATCAGCACGAGGTGATTTCTAGAGTACGATACTTGTTTTTAGTGGGTTGTGTATTCATAGGACCTTATGTGTTGGAGTATGTAATTCTTATTTTTGAAATTGTATTAATAAAATCGAATGTTCAAATATTTTAAATTAAATTGGAGCTCATTTGTAACGTTTTGATTATTTATCTATATTTTCAACTGTTGGCTTTAAATGTTTTTGGAAAATACTTTGTTGGGCTAAATCAAGTTTGAGAAATTTTATTGTATCAAATTGGGTTAAAGGACCAAATGTGACATCCAGGTTTAGGGTGTTATAATCAACATGGTGCATTTAGATGATATTAACATTTCAAAAGTATGCTTAGTTGCTAAAGATGAGCATGAATCTTGGTTGTGGCATAGAAAATTAGGACATGCTAGTGTGAGTGTTTTTGTAAAAATTGATTTCAAACAATTTAGTAAGAGGTTTGCATAAAATTGAATTTGATTTGGATAAATTTTGTGATGCATGTGTTAAAGGCAAGGACAAAAGAGTTTCTTTTAAACCTATTAATGATTTGTCTACTAGTATAATATTATAGCTTATCCATATTGATCATTTTGGCTCTATTAAGACCATGAGTTTGGGTGAAAACAATATGCATTAGTTTTATTATATGACTTCTCTAGATTTATTTGGGTTCTATTTTTATGTACAAAAGATGAAGTTTTAGATTAACCTAATTTCAAAATCATAGTTTTGATTTTGTAACTCAAATGAGATTAGTCATAATTTTTCAGCTTCTCCCACACCTCAACAAAATAGTGTAGTTGAGACGAAAATAGAACTTTAGAGGAAATGGCTAGAACCATGCTTTCTGAAAATTCATTATGAATTTTGTAACTCAAATGGGATTAACCACAAATACCGCATGTTATATTGTCAAATGAGTATTGATTAAGCCAATTTTAAAGAAAACTCATTATGAACATTTCAAAATAAAAAGCCTAACGTTAGCTATTTTCATCCTTTTGGATTCAAATGTTTTGTTTTAAATAATGGAAAAGAAAGTCTTGGAAAATTTAATGTAAAGAGTGATGAAGGTATTTTTCATGGATATTCTTGAACTCTAAAACTTATTGTGTATTTAATAGAAGAACTCTAGTAGTTCAAAAGTCTATATATGTTGTTTTTTATGATAACCCCTTCCGAGAAAGGATTATTGTGTTGACGTTGATGTAGGTATATTAAATATAAATAATGATGAAGGACAACCATCAAGAGTAAAAGGACAATCATCAAGGGTTGAACTACAAGAACCACCTCAAGAATCTCTAAGGAGTTATATCTAGAGGAAAGAGAAATATCTTACCCAAAGAAGTTAAATTATATCCAAGATAGTGAAATTTTGGGTGATCCATCCAAAGCGGTAAGCACTAGATCTTCTCTCATAAATACTTGTAATTTCATTCCTTATATCTCATGCATAGAGCCTGGGAAAATCAAATAGGCATTAAATAATGAATATTGGATTATGCCTTTGCAAGGAGAGTTAAATCAATTTGAGAAAATCAAGTTTGAATATTAGTTGATGGGCCTAGTGATAAATGTACTAAATGATTTTTAGAAATAAGCTAGATGAGAGTGGGAACATAGTGAGAAACAAAGTTAAACTTGTTGCTCAAGGTTATAATTAAGAAGTGTAACATCCCCCAGCCCGGATGCCACAATTGGGCCTCCAACCCAAACCAAAACCATAAGATTTTTGCAACTAAATTTAGCCCATCATCATCATTTCTTAAAAGCCATTGAGTTAAAACATATTAAGTCGATAAACCATTTAAAATGTTACATGAGGAGCTCCACTTTAAATACATAATTTTAAAAGCATTTGATACATAAGCTTAAATCCAAAATACAAGTTACAATACACATAGGGTCCTATGGATACATGGCCCAATAAATCTAAGTACTGTACTTGGACTCTATTTGATGCTGAGGTCCTACTCTGATGGTGCTCCAAGATGTACACCCACCTACTAACCCACAAACGGAAACAACAATTCTGGACGTTGAGCTAACAAAGCTCAGTGGATACACTTCCACTCAACCACAATTCATACAAATCATCAAAAGGTGCATACTACAATAAGATATTGTGACATGAAAAGCAAAGGCACTACCATATTCACCCAAACACAATAATCAAGGATGTGCAACCTCAAACTCAAGCATAGAATCACATTATCAAACCTAAGGGGAGACCCGATATTATATGGTCTCAAATATGTGCACCCTTGCTCGGAATCTCACATCGAGTGGTCTTCTTATGTTGCAATACTTTCTCATTGGGTATCTGGATTCCATAAACAAGGGTTAAATTCCTTGGTGCCCTCACCTAGCACCTTTACCCATGACACATAAAGGATCTTCAAGGTTTACAAACATACACATGTAAATGATCTCTTATCTAACACGTTATTCATCATTTAGGCCACGTATGATGTTAAAGACTTAGTTTCTTGTTATCATTTTTCATTTTACCCCTTAGAAGACACATCAGGCCCTTACTCTCGAATTATTAAACCCTTGAACTAAAAATGAAGTTTTTTGGCAGATTGCCCAGGCTGTATCGATACACCTCACAAGGGTATCGATACACCTCACAAGGGTATCGATACACCCATCTATATCGATACGCTCACCCACGTACCAATACCTAGTTACACTCACGTGGTCTCAGCCAAGGCACCCCGTATCGATACATGAAGACTTGTACCAATACTTCAAGGCGTACCGATACACCTTGGA
The DNA here is from genome assembly GCA_019671005.1 of Hibiscus mutabilis. Taxonomy (NCBI): domain Eukaryota; kingdom Viridiplantae; phylum Streptophyta; class Magnoliopsida; order Malvales; family Malvaceae; genus Hibiscus; species Hibiscus mutabilis. The sequence goes on along the minus strand of CM033718.1, from coordinate 30,343,376 downwards.
AGCGTATCGGTACAGGGATTCGCTACTGGAATCTGGTTGGGGAAAAGGTATCGATACCCTCCCTAGCGTACTAATATGGCCTTCAAGAATTCAAAGTGTTCTTGACATTTTAAGAAGGCGTACCAATACGTGCACGACTGTATCGATACTCAAGCCTAGATATCAATTTTTGGAGCTCAGATTTCATCCCAAAAATCCTCCAAACCTTTAAGGCAAGACTTGAAACTAACACTACAACCTACGAGTAAGGTATAAAGTGGATTTCTACCATTTTTACATCAATTGAACACCTACTTCGGATTTTACCATGGATAATTTACAAGCCCTAGTTTTCTAACAAAAGCATCATAAAGCAAGCAAGCAGCCAATCAATGATTCCCAATAATATGTAGGATAGTATTGTACTAAACTTGATTTAGGACTAAGGAAGAAACTCCCAAACACAAGCTTTAATCCTTGCACTTTTCTCTAGGTTGAGATGCCTCCCCAACCTCTTTCACTACAAATGGAGGTTACAAAACGTGTTAATCATTGCTGGGGAAATCTAAGGAGGTTAAGAACACTAACTTAGAACAAAGATTGAGCTTCCAACACTTAATCTCGTTCTTCCTTCAACATCCCCACCCAAACTCTTCCTTTCACCCTCTTCCATACCCTTCTTCCATCTTCCTACCTAAAACCCACACCAAGCCCCAAGGCCTACAACCAAGGATAGCCTAAAAAAGCTCGTAAAACCCACTACTCGACCCAAAGACAAAGCCCACACTTTGGGTCAAACTGACTCCCAGATTTTGAAATTTGGGTCCTTACAACTCTCCATTCCTTAATAAAAATTTTGTCCTTGAAATTTACCTTTTGGAAACAAATTTGGATAGAGCAACTTCATATCCTCCTCAACTGCCCACGTAGCTTCGTCGACTCCATGGTTCTTCCATAACATCTTTACCAAAGGAATGCACTTGTTATGCAGCTCCTTGAATCCTCAATTAAGGACTCTTATTGGATCATCCTCGTGTGTCAAATCGGTGATTATCTCAATCTCCTCAAGCAAGATAACATGGGAAGGGTCAGAGCGGTAACGTCTCAATATAGACACATAAAACACGTTCTGGTTGCGTGCCATCTCCGAAGGTAATGCCAACTGATAAGCCACTAGTCCAATCCTATCAAAGATCTTATATGGCCCTATGAACCTTTGACTCAACTTGCCCTTCTGACCGAATGGATCACTCGCTTCCATGGAGATGCCTTAAGAAAAAACTCTCTCACCAACTTCATACTCGATGTGCTTGCGCCTACGGTCCACATAAGCTTTCTGACGATCAAAAGCTACTTGCAATCTTTCCTTGATTATCTACACTTTCTCTTCGGTCTGTTTAATCAAATCTGAACCCACTATTCTTCTTTCATTAAGCTCAGTCAAACATAAGGGTGTTCTACACCTACGCCCATACAAAGCCTCAAAATGAGCCATCTTGATGCTTGACTAAAAGCTGTTGTTGTAGGAAAACTTGACAAGTGGTAACCGATCTTGCCAAATTGTTCCAAAGTCGACAACACAACAATAAAGCATGTCTTCCAAAATCTGGATAACTCGCTCTGACAGGCTGTTAGTTTGAGGATGGAAGGTCGTGCTAAAATGTAATTGGGTGCCCAAAGCCTCGTATCTTCTTCCATAACCTTGCCGTGAAACATGAATCTCTATCTGATATGATCGATGATAGCATACCATGCAACCTTACTATCTCTCAGATGTACAATTGCGCCAACTTCTCAAGCATAAAATCCATACGCACGAGCAAAAAGTAGGCAGACTTGTCAACTGGTCCACAATCACCCATATGGCATCATGCTTCCTTTGCATCAGTAGCAGACCAAACACGAAATCCATGGTCACCTGATCCCATTTCCACTATAGAATCTAGATGTGTTACACCTTGAAAGCTGGTCTAGTCAAAATTAGGTTCTGGTGATCGGAGATTCTGTATCGGTTATGCCAGAAAGATGAAATTGCCAAATTTTGTATCCAATGTTTAAGTAACGAACGTTATTTGGGTTTAATTAAGTTGTTGGACCTTTTTGTAAGGAATAGGAATTAGGGGTTCCATTGAAAATGATGATTTTTGGCAAGGCATATTGATATGGTTGGACCTGTATCGATACGGCCTAATTGTCTAAACTAACATATCCAATTTATCTTAGCCGTATCGATACATCCATGTAGTGTATCGATACAGACCTCTATCAAAATTGTTTTTTGTGACCAATTTTTAAAAATTGAAAGAATAGGGCTGAGTCACCTACTTGCTTGCCTCCCCTCACGTGAAAGTGATGAGAAAAGATGACCATTAGACATCAATAGTCAATAGTGGAAAGGGTTAAGAAAGATGATTGATTATTGGGTTAAGCAAACCCTTGCCTAAGGGATACCCTCCCATTGGCTAAGTGAAAGGTGAGACAATAATTAGGGAAAATTAGATGGTTTTAAAAATGAATAAGGAAAACCTTCATCCTTGTCTCAAATCTCCCGTAAACTAAACTCATCCTTTGCCTTCAAACAAGCACACACCTCCATTGTTATCTTCAAGCTCAAGCAAGCACCTCGATCCAACTCTCAACTTTTGATTGATTTCAAAACATCAATTGGAAGCTTGTGAATTGGTAAATAAAACCCCTAAGTCAATTTAATAATTCCTTTGATCCTTATAGTTTAATTTCAAGATTTGGAGTCTTGAATACTCAAATTAAACCCATGTGTTAGGAAGTCAATTACCTTGTTTCAAAGTTATCTACAACTTTGGTAAGCTTGAGAAACGGTTGTAAATCATTAGTTTAAATTCTAATGCAATCCCCTAAATTTTGGACTAGCTCAAGGAGTAGAGAAAGATCCATCGTCATCTCCCACCAAAGCTAGGTGCAAAGGAGTCATAATCAGAGAGCCTTGAAAACATCAAAATTCAAGGTGAGTGTAGTTGTGTCAAAGGATAGGCTAGGTGCCATCCTATTGCATTTGTTTTATGTTTACAACTTACATCTTGTTTAAAGGCTCAAGTAGAGAAAATCACATGTGGATTCTAATGGTAAGTTCTTAATGTTGCTTGATACGTTTGTAAGCTCTTATATGATATCTGAACTATGTTATACATATGGATTTTGTCACAAATATGCTATGATATGATATGATATGATATGATATGCAGGGCCAAGGCTCAATTTGTAATCCGTTATGATATGGCCTATGGGCACAAGGTAAGTTTTGTGATAAATTATATAACCTTGGATACTTATGGACATTGGATACAATTGGTATGCCATAAGATTATTCGAGCTCATTAAATAAGGGATTGGACTACGATCTAGGGCTACGACCTATATGTGGGGAGAAAAGGTTGGATTGTGTAAGGGATTCCGGAGCTATGGCTCAAAACTAAGGCCTATTTTTGGCATATGTGCCATACAGGGGAATCCGCATATCCATTGGGTACTATGTCCAAAGAAATGATATGAATTTATGCTCTGAAATTGGTATATGAAATATGATAATTGACTTGAGCATGATTTATATAAGACTAATGTTGCACTTATGTCATTCAAGCATGATTATGTGTCATCTATGCCATTAAGAATTTATTTGCCTTTTTATAACTACCTCACTAGGCTATGTAAGCCTAACATCCGTGTGTCTCATGCATTCTAGGACTTTGAAGAATTCTAAGCTCCAATCGTGTAGTTGCGGTTGCAAGTCACTCTCATCAACCATATGTATGTTACGTCTTGTTCTAAACTCCTAGTAGGGTGGCATAGGGCTTAGACATGCTACAATGGTCTATTTTTATATGTATGTAATGGTCCTAAAGTGCCCAGGTGTAAATGTTTTGTTTTAAATAATGGAAAAGACAATTTAAGCAAGTTTGATGCAAAAAGCGATGGAGTTATTTTTCTAGGTTACTCTTTAAACTCTAAAGCCTATCGTGTTTTTAACAAAAGAACTTTAGTGGTTGAAGAGTCTATACATGTTGTTTTCAATGATAATCTCCTTCCAAGGAAGGATGCTTGTGATGATGATGATGTAGGAATTTTTTATGCCAATTATGGTGGAGGACAATCATCAAAAGTATATGAAGTTCCAACAAAAGAAGAACAACAAAATCCATCTCTAGAAGCTTTGAAGGACATGACTTTAGAGGAAAATGAGGTCACCTATCCAAGGGAGTTCAACTATGTCAAAGGTGGTGAGATTTTTGGTGATACATCCAAAGGGTGGTAACCACTAGATCTTGTCTTATAAGTACATGTAATTTTATTGCATTTATCTCATGCATTGAGCCTAAAAATATCAAAGAAGCATTAAATGATGATTATTGGATATTGGCCATGCAATAAGCATTAAATCAATTTAAGAAAAGTAAAGTTTGGACAGTAGTTGATAGGCCTAGTAATAAATCTACTATAGGTACTAAATGTGTTATTAGAGACAAACTAGATAAAAGTGGTAACATAGTAAGAAGCAAGGCTAGACTTGTTGCTCAAGATTACACTAGGAAGAAGGAAAAGATTTTGATGAAACATATGCACTTGTAGCTAGAATGGAAGCTATTAAGATGTTGCTTGCATTTGCATGTTATCATGAATTCAAGCTTTTTCAAATGGACGTAAAAAGTGATTTTCTAAATGGTTTTATAGATGAAGAAGTGTATGTAGAAAAACCACCCAATTTTAAAGATCCAAAATATCCAAACCATGTTTTAAAACTTTCAAAAGGTTTATATGGTTTGAACAAGCTCCTAGAGCTTGGTATGAAAGATTGTCAAGTTTTCTAATTGAAAAAGATTTTAACAAAGGGAATGTTGGTACTACACTTTTTATAAAAAGAAAAGGCAAAGAAATTTTAGTAGTTCAAATCTATATTGATGATATCATTTTTGGTTCTACTAATGAAATGCTTTGCCAAAAATTTGTTAAGTTGATGCAAGGTGAATTTGAAATAAGCATGATGGGGAACCTCTCATTCTTCTTGAGACTCCAAATCAAACAAAGAAATGATGACATCATCATCAATCAAGCAAAGTACATCAAAGATATGCTCAAGAAGTTTGTCTTGGAGAATGTGAAACCTCAAGCCACACCCACGAGCTATTCTACAAAACTTGACAAAGATGAAGAGGGGTAAATATGTTGATCTCAAGCTTTATAGATCTATGATAAGATCTTTGCTTTATCTTACCACAAGTAGACCGAATATCATGTTTAGTGTTTTCTTGTGCGCTAAATTTCAAGCTAGTCCTAGAGAATCACATCTACAAGCCGTTAAGATAATCTTTAGATACCTTATAAACACCCCTTGTTTAGGTCTTTGGTATCCTAGAGACTCATCCTTTAATTTGCATGCTTATTCGAATACAGATTATAGAGGTTGTAAGATAGATAGAAAGAGTACCTCTGGTACTTGTCAATTCCTAGGCAACATCCTTATCTCATGGTTTTCTAAGAAGCAAAATAGCATAACGATATCTACCACTGAGGCGGAATATATTTTAGTCGATAGTTGTTGTGCTCAGGTTCTTTGGATGAAGCAATAACTCTTAGATTATGGAATTGATGTAGGTACCATCCCTTTAACGTTTGACAATACTAATTCTATTTGTCTCACTAAAAAATCTCATCCAACATTCTAGAACCAAGCACATACGTATAATACATCATTTTATTGGAGATCATGTCTTGAAAAATGATGTTGTTCTAAAGTATGTAGACACCTTGAACCAATTAGCGGATATCATTACCAAACCTTTAGACAGAGCATTTTTGGACTCTTAGGAGAGAGTTAGGTCTTACTAGCCTTTCTTGAAACTTAGAACATTGTTTTAAGTTTAAATCTTGCTTGAATTTTGTTAATATTCATGTTTATGTGAATTTTCTCATTTATGCATCTATTCATGTTATTAGGGGGAGTATGTATCTGTTAATATTCGTATTCATGATGATCTCATATCATAATCATGCATATCGATTTAAGTAAAATTCAATTTTTGGGTCATTTGCAGCCAAATTTGTCTAATTGCTCAGGGGTATCAATACGGGGTATAATGTATCGATATGGGTATTAGGGGTAGCGTTACAGTAGAACTTGGTCTGTACAGGTACAGATTTATCCGTACCGGTATGCAGTTTCGCTATGCATAACATACGTATCGGTACGCTTGGTCGCTGGAGCTTTAAATGGGCTTTAAATGAGGATTTTTCTAATTTAACTCAAACTCTATTTTTTCATCACAAATCCTAGTCGGTTTTTCACTATAAAAACCATCCAAATCTCTTGTTTTTCATCAAATTACTTCAAAATCTTTGGGGGCTTTTGTTTTCAACATCAAACCCAAGCAAATTTTATCAAGCTTTGGGCAAAACATCTCTTTATTCATCTATCATCCATATTCAAGGTAAAAAAAATCCTATTTTCTTTAAATTCTGGTTTCTTTCATATTTGTATATATTTTATGTTACAATTTATATATTTAGGATGTATATATCCTTGTTTTCAAAGTTTTCACAAAAAAGTTTTCAAAACTGATTTTTTTATTCGAATATGATATTATACTCATATATTTTATTTTCTAGTTTTCAAATTTTAACTTTACTACAATTTTTCTTTATACTTGTATATGATTTTCAAAAATACAATATAGATTTATATATTACCTTGATCAGTGGATTGATTTATTGGATTGAATGTGATGTTTATGCATACATATATTTTGTGGTTTAAACTTTTCAGATTTTTAACCATGCCTCCTAAGAAAATATGTAGAAGAGAGTTGGGTTCTAGTTCTATCATTCCAAATTCAAATACCAATCAAGAAAACAATGGTACCAAACCAAATCTTAACTAACTTTTCATGCAATGTGTTAATAAACCATAATATCCTAATGCTATGAATTGTTTTAAACAATATCAAAATTACAAAATCTGTCACGAGCGTGTTGTTTCAATGTCTTTTATGTGCTCTGGTGAATTTCAATTTTGTTATCTCGATTTAATGACTCGATGTAAATTTATTTCTTTCTAAGCATATTCGGCATTGTTTACCGAAATCGTGTTCTTATTTTCTACTCAAATGCCAATGTATTTTAAGTTGAGAGAAAACTTAATTCATATCTTTTGAGTCTTATCTTATGGGAAAGAAATTCCAAGTTGATTCTTTTATTGTTGCAAATCTTTAGGGTATTGATGATGAAGATAGTTTTGTTCAAACCTATAGTGGCTCCGTAACCGTGCTCGATGGCCTAGAGCATTTCCTTCACTTCCTAATCACTTGCTGGTTTTGACCATCCGGTGGTAAGTGGTCTACCATTTGCCAAGTTGATGAATTTTGGCTACATTGTTTTAGTGAAGAAAAACGTTCCAACCTATACCAAATCATGTTCGTCGAGTTAGTCTTCCTTGTCCAAAACTGTCACACCACACTCGTGATATAACACCCCCTTCCCAGCCTAGTAGAGAACCGGGTCGGAAAGTGTTATTAGAAACTGATTCGGAGATTGAAAGTCTAACCGGGTTCAAAATCTTGTTTGGAATGTCTTATTAGTCTCTTTTAAGACTTATCGAATTAACTTATTAATAGCTTATTTAGTTTGGGGTCAATTTTAACCTTTTTCAAACTTAGGAACTAAATTGCAAATTTTAGAAATTAAGGGACTTTATTGGAATTTATTTTTACAAATCTTCAATTAAACTTACCAATTATTAACTTTTGAAATTTCATTATTAACAGAGGTCGTTTACCTATCCAATTAGACTATTTAAAGATTAGTGACCAATCTATAAACTATTTAAAATTGTAGTTTAAATCTTTTAACGGAATTAATTGTTACCATACCGATACACTTAAGCTCGGATTGGTACCCTAGGTAGAATTTTGCAAATTCCAGATTCAAGGATAACAAGTTCGTACTGATACATCTAAGCTCATATCGATACGTGTTGACTAGGGTTGACCCGTTTTGGTACACCCAAGATCGTACCGATGCAATTAATTTTCTAGACCTTACTGTCGAGGTTCGTATTGGTACACTCCCTAGAGTATCGATATGCCCTGTCTTACCAAGTCTAATATGCAAGGCCGTATCGATACAGCTTGACCAGTATCAATACGTCTGCCCTGTAATGACAGATTTTATCTGGTGTTTAGCAAATTTAACTTGTTGAACGATTTCCAAGCTTAACAAAATTTGACCAGCAATTCTAATATTCATATTTTTAATAGCACACAAAATTTTAAGGCGTTTTGGATCCATTTACCTAGTTTTCACCTTTTTAGCACATTTAAGCTCATCTTACTAGTTTAACCAATTCACAAACATACCATATTTGCCATTAATCAATTGGTCACCTTTAGGCTATTACACACACACCAAAAAGCACATACATATCATGTTTAGACCATATGCCACCTTACTAGGAGTTCAAGGCAAAAGATAAGCATACATATGATTTGAAGGAGTGACTTGCAACCGCAATAACACAATTGAAGGCTGGAATTCTTTAAGATCCTGAAATGCATGTGTAACATACACTAACCACCATAGTAGGATTAGGTAAGTTACTACAATTACAGTCAATGATTCATTCAATTTAAGGTAGAGAATTCAATTCGTTTTAGGTCTTTCTTGCTCATTAAGAAAGGTTTCAAATAGGCGAGGACCTATAATGCACTTTGTTATCAAAATTAATACCAATTAAAACTTACTTGATTCCCAAGCAATCATTCGAACTAGATGAGAAGCCTATTAGATAATTTCAACATTCAATGTAACTATCAAGCATTCCAATAAGTGATTTACATGTTTTACTTATGTGACCTTAATCAAACATATGTGCTTACAAAGTTATACATACTATTCGGCCAATTCTCTAAGTGATTTAGGTGGTTCATGTCTACCATGTAGATTACTACATTTACTTAATGTTAACTAGCCAACTTCAATAGATCTATTCAACCATCACATGCATAATTCAACCATAGGAAATCTAACATTTGGCTAACAACATACAAGCTCATTAAGATGCATACATGCTCATATATACATACTATACTCTTATAGGTCATAGATGGGCTTAATTTATAAAAACCATAACTAAGTGATCATGAATATACATGCCTTAGGTGCCACCATCCTAGGAGAACTATAACAAAATGGAAACATACTTTTTCAAGCAAAATGTGACTTGTACGAGCTTAGACTTCAGGATAGTATCCAATATCAACATGTATCGTAGAAATGAGACTTGAATAAGCAAAGCTTAGTCAGTGAGTTAAAGTTACAAGGCAAACAATACAATAAGTCTCAACTACGAACCATCAAATGGATGGTATGGTTCCCCTATCAATAAGGAACCATTTGAAACTAGGCAAACAATACTAGGTACATTACTTAATTTTCAATTCAATATCATTACAAGGCTTGAAGTTTAGACATGCTTAATCATCCAATTCGATTTCTTTATGCATAACATATCCTTTGAACACAATCAATGTTTCAATACAAAAGCAATCTCCTAAGCAATGTTCTTCTATCTCTTTGTGCATTATATCATAGAATAGAGTTACCATGGCTCGTTGATACGTTGCCCCTACATTCTTGAGGCAAAAAGGCATGACTTTGTAGCAAAAGGTTCCCCACAGAGTTATAAATGTGGTCTACTCATCCTCTTGGCATATCTTGATTTGGTTATACCCTGAAAAGCCGGCCATAAAGGAGAAAAGAAAATGACCCGCTGTGTTGTCCACTAGGGAGTCAATGTGCGGCAGTGGGAAGTTATCTTTAGGACTTGCCCTATTAAGATCTCGATAATTGACACACATGTGCACTTTTCCACCTTTCTTTGGAACTGGGATGACATTTGCTACCCATTCTGAGTATTTTACAACTTCTAGGAATCCGGCATCATACTGCTTCTTGACTTCATCCCTAATTTTCAAGAGCATTTCTGGCTTTATTCTTCTTAACTTCTGCTATACGGACTTGCATTCTGGCCTAATAGGGAGTCTATTCAGAACAATGTTTGCATCCAGTCAAGGCATATCTTCGTATGACCAAGCAAAAATGTCTTTATATTCCCGTAGAAGCTTGACCAAACTCTGTCGGGTTTCAGCAGTGATAGAGGTGCCGATCTTTACCTCGCATTTTTCTTCTTTAGTTTCGAAATTCAAAGTTTCCAACTCTTCTCTGTGGCGTAGAATCTGCTTTCCATCATTCTCTACTAACCTAAGCATGTCATTGGGAAGATCATATTCTTCCTCGTCTTCACAGTTTTTGACCTCTTCTAAACATATGGGCAGCTCGAAATCAATTTCTGGGTCAGATTCAGAGTTATGAGTACCATTGATATCTGAATACTTGCAAGGGAAGGGATCGAATATACAACAAGAAATAAATAAAGAAATGAATGAAATGATTTGTTTTGTTTTGTTTTGATTTTGGTATTTTTAATGGTTTTATTCTGTTTTATGGTTTGTTTTTAGTATTCAAGTATTTAGGGAAAGAACATTTGCCACACGAAGTTTATTGAAGAAAACATCATTTTATTGATAAGTAGAACCATAGTGGTTGAACATGAGCCGTTAACAAGAGATCTCAAATTGTCCCCGGGCCAAAGGTAAATGAGTTGGTTTCGGGTATTACTCTGTGGATGACCTAAAAGCTATAGGGATGTCTTCCACAGTCCAATTGTTTAATTTTGTGCAAGGGCGAATCATGGAGAGGTACTTGTTTTCCACATCCTGCTCTATATTGCGTTAATGTTCAGCTCCTCAAAAGCCTTCTCTAAACTATTCTTTCCTTTCTCCTCCACCTTATTTAAAGTGTCAGATTCATAATTCCTCCTAATACAAAGGTTTGACTCAACTGCGCGAATATCATTGGTTTCCACTTCACTTCTTCTCCACTTAATCGGGCCTTCTTCTTTTCTTGTTTCTCTCTAATTGCATCTCTTATTTCCATGGGACTGGGTTTGTATCCTAGCCCAAATCTATCTCATTTGTCAGGGATCATCACTGGATATGGCCTCCCCTGAAGCTGCTTGCCAAGGCCTTTTTTGGCTTTTGCCCCTTTTCCAAGGTTCTTCTTTACTTGCATCTTAGCGTTGTTTGACAATTCTGGCTCTGGGACCTTGATTCCTTCAGACACGAATGTGGGTTGATGAGCTCGAGGGTTCTGAAGTGGCAATCAAGTGCGCCTTCATCCACCTGAATGTATGGAGCATCTGCTGATACCGATGCTATGATCTCTTCTTCAGTTCCTACGTCTACCAGCTGGCCTCCAACTATGAACTTCAATTTTTGGTGGAGAGTAGAAGGGACAGCCCCTACTGTGTGAATCCAAGGGCGTCCTAGCAAATAGCTGTAAGTGGGTCGTATGTCCATTACTATGAAATCCACCTCAAAGGTCGATGGTCTAATTTGTAAGGGAATTTCAGTTTTGCCCAGAACATCTCTATGGGTTCCATATTTATTATTTTTCTACTATTTTTTATTTAAATGGATTTATTTTGGGTTATTATTTAAAAAAATGGGTTTTATGAACCATATTTTCCTCCTTTTTTATTTTAAATGGGCTCACTATTATTTTCTTTTTTGTATTCTAATTAAAATAGGCTTATTATTACTATTTTCACTTTATTTTTATGTATTAATTTTTTATTTTTAAAAAAATAGGTAAAAATAAAGTGACAACAAATGCCCCTTCTTTACTTATTCTAGTAAAACAGGGATACAACAAAGAACATAAGGCACTTGATTTTCACCAGTCTCTGATCTACTGCTCAGCTCCGTCCTTTTGATGCCCGAACGGTTGGGTGGGTTCTATTCTCCTGATGTCTGAATAGATAGACGACCTCCATTCTTTATGCGTCAGAACGGATAAACGACTTCCAATCTCCTTACGCCTGCAAGGATTGGCGGGTTCTATTCTCCTGATGTCAGAATAGATAGATGACCTTCATTCTTCATGCGTCAGAACGGATAAACGGCTTCCAATCTCCTTATGTCTGAAAGGGTAGGTGACTTCTATTCTCCATGTGCTCGAATAGAAGAGCGACTTCATTTGATGAAAAGTTTCTGTATAACTGCAAAAACCTGATATATGATGCCATCATGACAGGCATGCCCCTAAGGATGTCTAAAACATGAATGCATGTCAAGTTTTAAAACTTGTTAAACTAGTGGCCATTTCCACTGTCTCTATCTTCCTTTTTCATGGAACAGTCATCTTTTGCTTCATCATTATCGTTTCTTATGCTTCCTCACTTCATGGAAAACATTTAATCATTGCATATTTGAATCCATTGTTTTCAAAAATTCAACTATTATTGTAGTTGATACATCAATATCGAGTGAAGGCCTTTCAAGAAATCTTGTATACAATTAAGCCTCTTTATGAATCCATCAAATTCATCACCTTGAGTGATATTGGATTTAAATTCCCTTCCTTCTGAATTGGGTATCAAATGCCCCCAACCATGACAAACCGAATGCTCAAAACTAAGCAATGAACCATGTCATAGTCCCTATATTCTCACACCATTGATAGAGTAATACGCGAAAATCTCTTGTTCATTTTAATAATGTTCAACCAAATGATTCTTATCCTAATAAAAGACATTTATAAAGGAAAAGAAGGAAATTGAAGAAAAATGTCAAAAAAAAAGAATTCTTATTAATGTTGTGGCCAACATGAAAGAAAGGTACAAAGGAAAAGGTCCAAAAGACAGGTATCTAGATATCAAAGGCCCGAACCTCCTGGAGACGACCCCCAGTGATGTCCTTGTCAAGAAGATTTCGTCTACTGTAAGGACATATGAAGGTATGAACTTCTTTCTGAAATGCTGAGTCTATATGGGAATCTTTTTGTTGCAAACTTGATTGCAAAATTTCGAGGCGCCCTTTGCGGGTTTTCAACTCGAATCCTCCTTTGGTTTCAAGACGCCCTTTGCGGGTTTTCATCTTGAACCCTCCTTTTTTCTTTTTCTTTTTTTTTCTTTGACCTAAAGCGCCCCTTGCGGGTTTTCACTTTAAGTTTTTTTTTCTTCTTTTCTTTTTTCTTTTTTTTCTTTTTTTCTTTCTTTTTTCTTTTTTCTTTGACCTAAAGCACCCTTTGCGGGTTTTCACTTTAGGTTCCTTTTTTCTTTTTTCTTCATGCATAGTACTTCTTGACCGAATCAGAGTTTACTTGATTCTTGAGCTCATCTCCGTCCATTTCAGCTAGAATCAATGCATATGTGTAACCCGCGCAAAGAAGATAATCAAATGGCTGATGCCCTTGCTACTCTAGTTGCCATGTTCAAGGCAAGTGAAGGCATGGAGATGATGCCAATTAAAATGCAACTTTTTGATTCCCCAGCCTATTGTTGCAACTTAGAGGAAGAAACAGATGACCTTCCATGGTATCATGACATCTTGCGGTATATCAAGACACAAGAATATCCCCCCACAGGCAACTGAGAGTGACAAGAAGACGATAAAAAAGTTTGACCTTAGACTAGTGAAACACATCTGCATTGTCTTCCTCTTTCTAAAGAAATCTCCCATCCATGATCACAAAGCTGTCTTTTTAACTGAGCAAGTATCTTAAGAAATAACCTCTTCTTTATTATGGAATGATAACACTCAAATTAATCCGAAAATACTCAGAAAAATACTCTGAAAATTATTGGGAAATTGTTGGCATTTGTTCGAGTTTAGAGTGGCATTGTTCGAATTCTCAAGGACGAAAAGCATGTATTTTTGCCACTTTGTCGGTATAATTTCTTCCTCTTTTCTTTTTAATTTTGTTTATGTTTTTTATTTTAGTGTTCTTACTTTTTTCATATTATGCTTATATAATTTTGTTTTAGTCCAGTTTTTGTTCGAATTAATCTTTTATTGAGTTGTTTTCTTATTTAATTATATTCAAAAAATAATAAAAGGGAGGAGACCACCGCCGGCAAGCTGTGGCCGACACTGGTGGATGGCGGCCGGCACGGTGGTCCTCCTCCATGTTCATCCTCTTTGATGAACACCAAGAACATGTTTATTTTTGTTAAAGTATGGTGTTTGATCCATTTGTTTTCAATAAAATAAAAAGATGTTGTTTTGGGCTTTAAACCCAATTCATTATTTAAATCATCCCTTTTTTATTTGAAATTCCAAAAATTAATAAAAAATCTCACTCACTACATTGTTTTAATTTGATTACTTCTTTATTTAAAGAATAAATATTTTTTTAGAATCATAAAAATAAATAGGTTTTTTTAAATGATAAAAATCGTTCTTTAAAATAAATAGATGATTTTTAATACTCAAAAAGCCAAAAAATTCATTTTCTTAAAAAATGTATTTTACAATAAATAATAATAAATGTTTTGAAACATTTTAAAAATCTTCTTTCGTTAAAAAAGAAACATTAAAACAATGCAAGTTTTTTTAAAAAAAAAGGTTTTCAAATATAAAAAGGTAAAAAGATTTTTAAAACATAAAAGAAATGACATTTTTTTCAAATAAAAAGTAGTGCATTTTTTTTAAATTAAACAAAAATATAAAAAGTTTAGTTTTTTTAAAGAACCAAAAAAACATGGAAAACATAAAATAAAAATGTTTTAAGCTTCGTAAATTTTGTCTTCTTGTCTTGTTGCTTTAGAATTAAGTTGACTTTAGGAATAGGTCCTTCAAAGCTTAGATAGAGATTCCTTTGTAATAAAATTCCTTTCACAAGAAATAAAACACACTTAATTAAATTTTAATCCCTAAATAAGTTAAAACATTTAGAATTCTTTAGGTTTGTAAATATTAAGTTAGAATTAATGAAATTCTCAACAACTTAACTGTTCTTTGCTTGTTTGTAAAAAAGTGGAATTTAATTAATGCGGTGCGTTACTAAACGGAAATGATGGGTTAGCGCCAGAAGTGTTGGCGGTGATTGGAGTTCATTTTCGTGTGGTAAGGCCGCTAAAATAGAATTTAATTCATAAACGGACAATAATTTAAAGCTCTATAAAAATTCACAAAATCTGACCTTTTTAAGCCTTTTGTAATCGACAAGGTATCGATTTTTGGGCGTTGTAGGGGTGCTAACCCTTCCCCACGCGTAACCGACTCCCGAACCCAGTTTTGTGTTTCTGCGGACCAAAAAATGTTATTTTGATGAAAATAAAATGTTTTTATTAAAATAACCCAATTTAGGCGATCCAACCATACCTTTTTTAAAATAAAAATCGGTGGTGACTCCGTTAATTTGAATGTTTTTACCGAAACGTCGAAGCTCGAAAGGGTTGCAACAGCTTATGTAGAATTAGGTTTTTGGGACCTTGCTTCCTTCAGACACGAATGTTATACGTGAAGCTATTATACCGACAAAGTGGAATTTAATTAATGCGGCCCATTTCTTCCTCTTTAATACTGGCCCATTTGTTCCCCTTAACACGAGATCTCAAATTGCCCCCGGGCCAAAGGCAAATGAGTTGGTTTCGGGTATTACTCTGTGGATGACCTAAAAGCTATAGGTATGTCTTCCATAGTCCAATTGTTTAATTCTGAGCAAGGGCAAATCATGGAGAGGTACTTGTTTCCCTCATCCTCCTCTGATATTGCGTTAATGCTCAGTTCCTCAAAAGCCTTCTCTAAACTGTTCTTTCCTTTCTCCTCCTCCTTATTTAAAGTGTCAGGATTCATAATTCCTCCCGATACAAAGGTTTGACTCAGCGGCGGGAAGGTCATTGGTTTCCACTTCACTTCTTCTCCACTTAATCGGGCCTTCCTCTTTTCTTGTTTCTCTCTAATTGTAGCTCTCCTTTCCATGGGACTGGGTTTGTATCCTAGCCCAAATCTATCTCGTTTGTCAAGGATCATCACTGGATATGGCCTCCCTTGAAGCTGCTTGCCAAGGCCTTTTCCAGCTTTCTCCTCTTTTCCAAGGGTCTGCTTTACTTGCATCTTAGCATTGTTTGACAATTCTGGCTCTGGGACCTTGCTTCGTTTAGACACGAATATGGCGTTGACGAGTTTGAGGGTCCTGAAGTGGCACTCAAGTGCGCCTTCATCCACCTGAATGTATGGAGCATCTATTGATACCAATGCTATGATCTCTTCTTCAGCTCCTACGTCTACCAGCTGGCCTCCAACTATAAACTTCAATTTTTGGTGGAGAGTAGAAGGGACAGCCCCTACTGTGTGAATCCAAGGGCGTCCTAGCAGACAGCT
Source organism: Hibiscus mutabilis (assembly GCA_019671005.1). Classification (NCBI taxonomy): domain Eukaryota; kingdom Viridiplantae; phylum Streptophyta; class Magnoliopsida; order Malvales; family Malvaceae; genus Hibiscus; species Hibiscus mutabilis. The sequence goes on along the minus strand of CM033718.1, from coordinate 30,327,147 downwards.
GTAAGTGGGTCGTATGTTCATTATTATGAAATCCACCTCAACGGTCGACGGTCCAATTTGTAGGGGAATTTCAATTTTGCCCAAAACATCTCTCTAGGTTCCATCAAATGCCCTCACCGAGTTCTAGTAGGTAGTCATATAAGAGCTATCAACTGGTAACTTCTTTAAGGTGGCTAGGGGTAGGACGTTTAAGGCTGATCCATTATCAATTAGGACCCCTTGCAGCATGTGTCCCTTGTAGCGTGTAGAGGTGTGGAGAGTTTTGTATGATCCTCTCCCAACAGCCGGAATCTCTTCATCATTGAATGTGATGAAGTTGTTGACGGCAATATTACTGACTAACCCTTCTATCTTGTCAGTCGATATCTCCTTTGATACGAATGTCTGGTTCAAAATTTTTAGAAGGACATCTCTATGACCCTCTGAACTCAACAACAATGAGAGCATTAAAATTCTAGCTGGGAATTTGTGAAGTTGCTCCACCACACTATATTCGATATGCTTCAAAATTTTCATAAATTCTTGAGCCTCTGACTCCTTTACTAGCTCAAGTCATGCATTAGGTTTCTCCGTAAAGAAATCATTTTCTCCTTCTGGTTCTTTATCCGCCGCCCTTCTCTGAGCAGCATCTATGTCCTCTAGTTCAGGTGGTGAATAGCATCTTCCTTTTTTTCCTTTAATTCTTCCTTTGATGATGTGCTCCCCGGAGTCGTCACTAAGCAGGCATAATTCCAGGGTACTTGTTTGCTATCCTTGTATGGCACGGAAGCAGGTGCCTTTATAATAAGCTGGGGAGTCGTGTTCTTATGTGGCTCTATAGCCTTTGCTTTGGTTTTGATCACCAAAGGCTTCATTCCTGCATAATTCCTTCTGGAAAGAGTCTCGTCTATTATGCACACACATGATGTATGGGCTTCTTCTCTCTTTTTAGAGAATTCAAATTCTCCACTATCCATTTTGGCTTGGATAAGCTATTTAAAATCCTCGCAATGCTGAATCTCGTGTCCTTTTTTCTTGATGATACTCACAGTAGAGCTCATCATCATCATTCACTTTTGAATTTGGCCTTTCTATCATCTCGGCCTCCACTATCTGAGCCCATACCCAATCCATGGTGCTTTAGTCTCTACAACATGTTTCTTTATCTGTCTATCTTCCTCCTCATTCACTGCATTCACCCTAGTCTTTTGGTGATTGGATAGCAGGTTATCCTTCTCGTCAGACGAGTCAAACGATAGCATTCCTAACTTTCGCACATCTTCAACCACCATCTTGAAATCTGTGCAATTTTCGATAGTATGTCCTTTATTCCCTGCGGGGTACTCTCACTAGACTTTCTTATCATACCATAGTGGGTATGGAGGAAAGAAAGGTGGAACATGTCGTGGCAGCACTATTTGTGCTTGAACTAACTCCAAAAAGAGTTCAACATATGTCATGGGGATGGGTAAAAAATAGGGTTTCTTGTTTTCATGGTACCTTCGTTCATCTTTTTGAGGATTTGAGGCCACCTGGTTGGTTACCTGTACAACGGGCTTATTCAAGACTACCCATTTCGAATAATTGGGGTTGTAAGCGCTCATCATATTCACATCATTGTCCTTCTTCTTGTAAGGCTTCTTGGCCTCCCCTCCATCTAGCTTTCCACTTTTGATCATAGCTAAGATCAATTCGCCGCTCATCAGCATGTCTGTAAAACTTTTGGTCGCATGGTTGATCATTCTATCGTAGAATGCACCCTTGAAGGTTTCGATGAACATTGGGGTTATCTCACTTTCTATCAGCGGTGGTTGAACCTGTGCAGCGACATCCCGCCACCTTTGGGCGTACTGGCGAAAGCTTTTATTGTGTCTTTGTTCCATCCCCTATTGGACTAGTCTACTTGGGATCATGTCAGTGACATGTTTGTACTGCTCACCTAAACCCCTTGACAGGTCCATCCACGTTTGGATATTCTCTCGACTTAGCTGGGTATACCAGCGGGATGCAGATCCAATCAAACTATCCTGAAAGCAGTGAATCAGGAGTTCCTCATTGTCCAGGTACATCGACATCTTCCTGCAGTACATGGTTAGGTGAGCATTTGGACAAGAGGTTTCGTCATATTTGTTAAAGTCAGGGTCTTGAATTTTGGTGGGACCATTAGATTAGTTACAAAGCTCAAGTCCTTGGCCTCTGAACCACCATGCAAACTTCCTTCCTGGAAAGCCCTCATCATTTCTTCCAACTTTTTGCAGCGTTCTTCTAGCTTCTTGTTTGCATTGTCCTTGTCAGCAATCTCGTCCAGATCTGGGACTTCAAAGTTTTGAACTCTACCTTGATTGACTCTGGGTTCTACCGATGCCCGAACAGATGAATCATCAAAATAAAAAGGGAACTTGGCTTGGGGTGGATTGGCCCCTTTATGGTTTCCAAGAACTTCCTCAGAAAACTGTGGTATAGCATCTGCACCTTCTCCTTCTTCGGGGTTTTTGAAACCTAATAACGCCGTAATCTGGGTGACTATCTTCCTGCGTGACACATCCATTTCCTGCTTCAGATCACTCTCTAGCTTCTCCAGCTTTTCCTGGGTGCTTTTCCAGGTAGCTTCTAGTGATGTTAATCGCTCTTCGGTATTCATGGCTTTGGTTCTGGAACGGGTATAGTAGCTATGAGTCGAGTTTTCTATTTTGATTTTCTATCATATGTTTTAATTAAGTTAATTTCTTATCATGTCATGGAATGTTATGTACTAAACTAATGCATAACAAAAAAATGCAAATGTATGCAAGCGAAGGGCCATTGATTATGTGAAACTTTTCTCAATAAACAACTCTTTATTGGAATAAGAAAGATTCTTTATTACAAAGTTTTAAACATGTTTACAGATATTTCTCTGCCCTAACACCTAGTTCCTTCATTTCCTCGATCAACCACATAAGCCTGGGGCTAACTTCCCCGACTGGCCTGATATATTGGCGTAGAGTAGTAGCTTCTGTAGCCAGCATCTTCACATGTTTAGCCACATCCTGGATTTGAGTCATAACTGTCCGATCAAACTCTTCCCATTCTTGGAATCTTCTACTGTTGTCTCAAAGACGGGTGAACCAGTAGTCATTGTCTTCATCAACAGCGTCTTCAAGGACTAGGATTCTCGTTCTGTACTCTTGAATGATGCCATCCATCTCTTCAACTCGCTCTTTCAAAGAGTCAATTTCATTCAAGCTGGCCTGAAGCTCAATATAGGTGTCATCATTTTGAAGCTCATACAGTGAATGGTTCAAGTCAGCTACCTTGGCTTGCAACTCAGTCACGAAAGCCTGGCTTTGCTTCAACTTCTTTTTGGTCTCATCGTATGCAGTTTATGACTCTAACAAACGGGTTTTGTTGTCGTGGGCTTTTCTCTTCCATGTGGCCACGCTATCTTTTTCTTTCTGGAGGACCCGTTTGCCATTTTCGTTTTTAGCTGACTGTTTACCCTTCTTTCTTTCATCAGCTAGAGCCCGCCTGTATTTCTCTATTTCCTGCTTGCCATGTTCCCTTTCCTTGTTCACAACTTTTTCTATTTCTTGCTTCCACTGTTCTGGACATTCCTCAAATGTTCCCTTTCCTTGTATTTCTCAACATCCAGACTCGCCTCATATAATTCTCTCACATACTGCTCCTGCAAGGAGTCCATTTTAGCCTTGGTCTTTTTGAGCTCAACCCTCAAAATATCAGCTTCAGATGAAACCACTTTTAGATGCTCTTCTATGGGCTTGACCTGGTCAGTGGGAGGTAGAACCTTGTCATTCATTCTCATGCGCCTCTAGACATCATAATCAGGGGTAACCATACATCTACTGTCATGCTCCACTTTCACCCGATAGCATTGTTTCCAGGATTCGTTGATGGTTTTGACCTTTTTTTTGAACTCTCCCTGATACTCAAACTCTGTAGAATTAAGACCTGCAGTAAAAGGAACAAACTACCGCGAACCATATTGCCATGAAACCAATAGTGGAGCACAACCAATTCTGCCCCAAATTCCAAGAAACATAAGATGGTTAAAGTCTCCACATTTATATAGGATCTTGGTGTGACCTAACCACGAAACCCTCCAGACAATGTCCGGATCCCGACGACCTCTGAAGATATCAGTCCATTTCTTCCTCTTCAATACTAGCCAATTATTTTCTAGAAACTCGCGAAGTGGAGAAAAATTCAGGGAGAGCATATTGGGCAGGACTAGAGTTGGACATTTCAAGAAATGGCTAAGGGCCCAAGCCTGAAGCAACTAAGCACAACCTCTAAAACGCACGTCTTCCAACTTTCGTCATGCATTTAAAGAAATGAAGGTCTCGGCAAGTACTGCTGGTACTGGATTAGTCTTTCTTTTCAACTGCTTGAAAAGATCTAACATAGCCATATCGATGTTACCCAGAACTCTTGGAAAGATGATCAGACCATAGATCACAATGGCTAACAGATCCACCCTCTTTTCTCTATCGAGCTGAGTAGAGATGATGTTTCGGATGCTCCACCACGGAAAAGAAAAGTACCACCTATTTTCTGAATCAGCCCTTTGACCCATTCATCTCACATTCTAGCAAAGGTTTTAAGTCTCAGGTGTGCATTCTTGTTCTTGGGTGGCTTAGCATAGACTTGGTCTCTCCTTAGCCCATGTAGGTTGAAAAGTGCAGCATACTCCTCGAAGGTGGGCATCATATCTTCACCATTCGATGTGAAGCAACAATATTCGGGATTCCAAAATTGGATCAGTGCTTTCAGAAACGGCTCATCTACTTGTACATTCAGCAAATAAGCTGTGTCGCCGTATGCATCAAAGAACAATTGCTTGGTTGAGTAGTCGAAATGCTGCCAGATATCCCGTAATTCTTGCACACTGTTCTGCTTGACACTGACGTGGGCATACCCGGAAGTTTCAGTGACATGTTCACTCGTCAGACTATCCCCATATGTATGATGGTTGACCTTAGACCAGTGAAACACATCTGCATTGTCTTTCTCTTTTTGAAGAAATCTAACATCCATGATCACAGAGTTGTCTTTTTAACCAAGCAAGTATCTTAAGAAACAACCCCTTCTTTATTATGGAATGATAATGCACAAATCATGCAAAAATACAAAACAAGGAAATGATTATAACACATTTTAAGAACAGGATTAGACATAAAGGTCCAAAATAATTCAATTGCCTGAATAGTAACTAGGCAACGCATTCTAACACTTCTGGACATGTCTCTACGGACTATCCCTACGAAATAATTTTGACCAAACTTCTACACCTAGGTTTTCCGCATGGCTCTAGAGTATGAGGCAATATATGACTGTTGTACAAACCTCTACTGGGCAAAAGGAGAAGAGAAAATGCCTTGTTGTGTTGTCCACTAGGGTGTCGATGTGCGGCAGTGGGAAGTTATCTTTAGGACTCACCCTATTAAGATCTCGATAATCGACGCACGTGCTCACTTTTCCACCTTTCTTCGGAACTGGGACAACATTTGCTACCAATTCTGAGTATTTTACAACTTCTAGGAATCTGGCATCATACTGCTTCTTGACTTCATCCCTAATTTTCAAGAGCATTTATGGCTTCATTCTTCTTAACTTCTGCTATACGGGCTTGCATTCTGGCCTAATAAGGAGTTTGTGCACAACAATGTTTGTATCCAGTCCAGACATATCTTCGTACGACCAAGCAAAAATGTCTTTATATTCCCGTAGAAGCTTGACCAAACTCTGTCGGGTTTCAGCAGTGATAAAGGTGCCGATAATTACCTCGCGTTTTTCTTATTTAGTTCTGAAATATAAAAAACTCAGAAAAGAATATCCCCATTAGAGTCGCCAAGCTGTCGCAACCCTTTCGAGCTTCAACGTTTCGGCAAAAACATTATCAACGGAGTCGCCACCAATCTTTTTTTAATAGGTGTGATTGGATCACCTAAATTGGGTTATTTTAATAAAAAAATTTATTTTCATCAAAATAATAATTTTTTTGATCTGCAGAAACACAAAACCGGGTTCGGGAATCGGTTACGCGTGGAGAAGGGTTAGCACCCGCCACAACGCCCAAAAATCGGTACCTTGTCGATTACAAAACGCTTAAAAAGTCAGATTTTGCGAATTTTTATAGAGTTTTAAATTATTGTCCATTTATAAATTAAATTCCATTTTAGAGGCCTTACCACACGAAAATGAACTCCAATCAGCGCCAACACTTTTGGCGCTAACCCATCATTTCCGTTTAGTAAGACACCGCATTAATTAAATTCCACTTTTTATAAACAAGAAAAGAACAATTAATTTGTTGAGAATTTTATTAATTCTAAATTAATATTTACAAACCTAAAGAATTCTAAATGTTTTAACCTATTTAGGGACTAAAAATTAATTAAGTGTTTTTATTTCTTGTGAAAGGAATTTTATTACAAAGGAACCTCTATCTAAGCTTTGAAGGACCTATTCCTAAAGTCAACTTAATTCTAGGGCAACAAAATAAGAAGACAAAATTTATGAAGCTTGAAACATTTTTATTTTATGTTTTCCATGTTTTTAGGTCCTAAAAAAACTAAACTTTTTATATTTTTGTTTTATTTATAAACAATCTTTACCATCTTTTATTTGAAAAAATTGTCATTCTTTATGTTAAAAAAATCTTGTTACCCTTTTTTATATTTGAAAACCTTTTTGTTTTTTTTAACTTTCATTGTTTTTATGGTTTTTTAACGAAAGAAGGTTTTTAAAATGTTTCAAAACATTTATTATTATTTCTTTTAAAATACGTTTTTTAAGAAAAAGAATTTTTTGGCTTTTTTAGTATTAAAAATCATATATTTATTTTAAAGAACGATTTTTTATCATTTAAAAAACCTATTTATTTTTATGATTCTAAAAAAATATTTATTCTTTAAATAAAAAAGTAATCAAATTAAAACAATGTAGTGAGTGAGATTTTTTTATTAATTTTTGGAATTTCAAATAAAACAGGATGATTTAAATAATGAATTGTGTTTAAAGGCCAAAAACAATATCTTTTTATTTTCTTGAAAACAAATGGATCAAACACCATACTTTAACAAAAAATAAACATGTTCTTGGTGTTCATCAAAGGGGATGAACAAGGAGGAGTACCACCGGCCGCCGCTCGCCGGCGGTAGTCTCCTCCCTTTTATTATTATTTTTGAATATAATTAAAAAAGAAAACAACACAATAAAAGATTAATTCGAACAAAACTGGATTAACACAAAATTATATAAGCATAATATGAAAAAAAAAGTAAGAACACTAAAATAAAAAATAGAAATAAAATTAAAAAGAAAAAAGGATGAAATTATACCGACAAAGTGGCAAAAATGCCTGGTTTTCCTGCTCTAAAATTTGAACAATGTTGCTCCAAACTCAAACTAGTTCCAACAATTTCCTAACAATTTTCAGAGTACTTTTCTGAGTATTTTCGGATGAATTTGAGTTTGTCTTGAACAATGCAAATTGGGTACTATTTATAGGGTTTGGGGGATTGGGATTTAAGGAAAATTGGGGACAAAATCCCCATTTTCGTCCCATAAAATCATCCCATCCGATCAGCATAGCTTTAATTCATTGAAATTCATCCCGAATTTCATCTTATTTGGCTACAATTTGGGAGATTTAGCCCCCAATTAAATTAGGGTTCGAACCCTTTCCCCTTTCAATTGGCGAGATACCGGCGACGGCAAGGGACGGGGTCGGCGGCATTGGACTCAACCGGCTGAGGTGAGTCGACGAAGGCCTATCCACTTCGCAGCCCGTTCAAGCTTTGACGTTTCGGCAAAAACATTAAAATCAACGGAGTCGCCACCAATCTTTTTTTAAAAAAAGGTGTGATTGGATTACCTAAAAATCGGCATTACCACACGAAAATGAACTCCAATCACCGCCAACACTTCTCGCACTAACCTGTCATTTCCGTTTAGTAAGGCACCGCATTAATTAAATTCCACTTTTTTACAAACAAGCAAAGAACGATTAATTTGTTGAGAATTTTATTAATTCTAAATTAATATTTACAAACCTAACGAATTCTAAATGTTTTAACCTTTTTAGGGATTAAAATTTAATTAACTGTGTTTTATTTATTGTGAAAGGAATTTTATTACAAAGAATCTTTATCTAAGCTTTGAAGGACCTATTCCTAAAGTCAACTTAATTCTAAAGCAACAAGACAAGAAGTCAAAATTTACGAAGCTTAAAATATTTTTATTTTATGTTTTCCATGTTTTTATTTTTGGTTTTTTAAAAAAACTAAACTTTTTATATTTTTATTTTATTTTAAAAAAAGTTGTCATTTCTTTTCTATTTTAAAAATCTTTTTACCCTTTTTATATTTGAAAACCTTTTTATTTTTTTAAAACTTTCATTGTTTTTATGGTTTTTTTAACGAAAGAAGATTTTTAAAACATAAAAGAAATGACAACTTTTTTTCAAATAAAAAGTAGTGAAGGTTTTTTTTTTTAAATAAAACAAAAATATAAAAAGTTTAGTTTTTTTAAAGAACCAAAAATAAAAACATGGAAAACATAAAATAAAAATGTTTTAAGCTTCGTAAATTTTGTATTCTTGTATTGTTGCTTTAGAATTAAGTTGACTTTAGGAATAGGTCCTTCAAAGCTTAGATAGAGATTCTTTGTAATAAAATTCCTTTCACAAGAAATAAAACACACTTAATTAAATTTTAATCCCTAAATAGGTTAAAACATTTAGAATTCGTTAGGTTTGTAAATATTAATTTAGAATTAATAAAATTCTCAACAAATTAATCGTTCTTTGGTTGTTTGTAAAAAAGTGGAATTTAATTAATGCGGTGCCTTACTAAACGGAAATGACGGGTTAGTGCGAGAAGTGTTGGCAGTGATTGGAGTTCATTTTTGTGTGGTAAGGCCGCTAAAATGGAATTTAATTCATAAACAGACAATAATTTAAAGCTCTATAAAAATTTGCAAAATCTGACTTTTTAAGCCTTTTGTAATCGACAAGGTACCAATTTTTGGGCGTTGTGGGGGTGCTAACCCTTCCCTATGCGTAACCAACTCCCGAACTCGGTTTTGTGTTTCTGCAGACCAAAAAATGTTATTTTGATGAAAATAAAATGTTTTTATTGAAATAACCTGATTTTTAGGTGATCCAATCAAACCTTTTTTTCAAAAAAAAAAGACTGGTGGCGACTCCGTTGATTTTAATGGTTTTGTCGAAACGTCGAAGCTCGAAAAGGTTGCGACAGCTTGGCAACTCCGCTGGGGACCTTTTGTTTTTACAAAAAAAAAGAGTTAGGCCACAAGTCGATTACACTTTGTTTAAAAAGTCAGAATTTGCAAATTAATATAAAGCTTAAAATTATTGTCTGTTTATAGATTTAATTCCATTTTACGCATTTAAGACTTGGTTTCAAGCTCTAGTCCCGAGCTTTATCCCGATCGTATAAGTGGGGGGAAAACGTTATTGCTCTCATGGGAATACTGATTCTCCGTATGGGCCTAGTAAGTACCTCTGGGGCTCACGCCCTATGTCTTCATGTGGATATTGATCCTCCGTATGGGCATAGGAGTGGGTCCCCATAAGTTGAACCTGTTTCGTTTGAAGCCTATAATGGGCGAGAATCAGGGGCCTTGCTACCCTTTAGTAGGGGATAACGAGGACAATTTGGGAACCTTTTAGAACTAAACTTGTTTGAGAATCTAGAAGCCCACCCTTCTAGAGCCATGTGGAAAACCTAAGTGTAGAAGTTTGGTCAAAATTATTTCGTCGGGATAGTTTGTGGAGACATGTCCAGAAGTGTTGGAATGCGTTGCTCAGTTACTATTCATGCAATGGAATTATTTTGGACCTTTATGTCTAATCATGTTCTTAAAATGTGTTCTAATCATTTCCTTGTTTTTTATTTTGCATGATTTGTGCATTATCATTCCATAATAAAGAAGGGGTTGTTTCTTAAGATAGTTGCTCGGTTAAAAAGACAACTTTGTGATCATACATGGGAGATTTCTTTAGAAAGAGGAAGACAATGCAGATGTGTTTCATTGGTCTAAGGTCAACCAGCATGCAATGGGGATAGTCTGACGAGTGAACACATCACTGAAACTTCCGAGTATGCCCACGTCAGTGTCAAGCAGAAAAGTGTGCAAGAATTACGGGATATCTAGGAGCATTTCGACTACTCAACCAAGCAATTGTTCCTTGATGTATATGGTGACATAGCTTATTTGCTGAATGTACAAGTAGATGAGCCATTTCTGAAAGCACTGATCCAATTCTGGAATCTCATATATTGTTGCTTCACATTCAATGGTGAAGATATGATGCCCACCTTTGAGGAGTATGTTGTACTTTTCAACCTGTATGGGGTAAGGAGAGACCGGGTCTATGCTAAGCCACCCAAGAACAAGAATGCACACCTGAGACTTAAAACCTTTGATGGAATGGGAGATGAATGGGTCAAAGGGCTAATTTAGAAAAGAGGTGGTAGCTTTTCCTTTCCGTGGTGGAACATCCGAAACATCATCTCTACCCACCCCGATAGAGAAAAAAAGGGTGGATCTGTTAGCTATTGCGATCTATGGTTTGTTCATCTTTCCAAGAGTTCTAGGTAACATCAATGTGGCTATGTTTGATCTTTTCGAGCAATTGAAAAGGGAGACTAATCCAGTACCAGTTGTACTTGCCTAGGCCTTCATTTCTTTAAATGCATGCCGAAAGTTGGAAGGCGTGCGTTTTAGAGGTTGTGCTCAGTTGCTTCAGGTTTGGGCCCTTAGCCATTTCTGGAAATGTCCAACTCTAATCCTACCCAATACGCTCTCCTCAAATTTCTCTCCACTTTGCGAGTTTCTAGAAAAGAATTGGCCAGTATTGAAGTGGAAAAATAGACCAATATCTTCAGAGACCGCTGGGATCAGGACATTGTCTGGAGGGTTCCGTGGTTTGGTCACACCATGATCCTGTATAAATGTGGAGACTTTAACCATCTTATGTTGCTTGGAATCTGGGGCGGAATTGGTTGTGCTCCACTGTTGGTTTCACGGAAGTTTGTTCCTTTTACTGCAGGTCTTAATTCTACAAAGTTTGTGTTTCAGGGAGAGTTCAAAGAAAATGTCCACACCATCAACAAATCCTGGAAACAATGCTATTTGGTGATAGTGGAGCATGACAGTAGATGTATGGTTACCCCTGATTACGATGTCTGGAGGCGGATGAGAATGAATGGCAAGGTTCTACCTCCCACTGACCAGGTCAAGCCCATAGAAGATCATCTAAAAGTGGTTCCATCTGAAGCTGATATTTTGAGGGCTGAGCTCAAAAAGACCAAGGCTAAAATGGACTCCTTGCAGGAGCAACATGAGAGAGCATTATTTGAGGCGAGTCTAGATGTTGAGAAATACAAGGGAGAAACGGACCGTGTGATGAAGATGTACAAAGACTTAGAGCGAAAGTTCGAGATTCAAAGGGTCGATTTTCTGAAATTCCAGACTACAGTCAGAAATGCAGATTTGAGGAAGAGCCCAGAACAGTGGAAGCAGGAAATAGAACAAGCTGTGAACAAGGAGAGGGAACATGACAAGCAAGAAATAGAGAAATACATGCAGGCTCTAGTAGAAGAAAGAAAAAAGGGTAAACAGTCAGCTGAAAACGAAAATGGCAAATGAGTCCTCTAGAAAGAAAACATAGCGTGGCCGCATAGAAGAAAAAAGCCCACGGTAACAAAACCCATTTGTTAGAGTCACGAGGTGCATATGATAAGGCCAGCAAGAAGTTGAAGCAAAGTCGGGCTTTCATGACTGAGTTGCAAGCCAAGGTAGCTGACTTGAACCATTCACTGTATGAGCTTCAAAACGATGACACCTATATTGAGCTTCAGGCCAGCTTGAATGAAATTGACTCTCTAAAAGAATGAGTTAAAGAGATGGATGGCATCATTCAAGAGTACAGAACGAGGATCCTAGTCCTCAAGATGCTATTGATGGAGGAAATGACTACTGGTTCACCCGTCTTCGAGACAACGGTAGAAAATTCCAAGAATAGGAGGAGATTGATAGGACAGTCATGACTCAAATCTAGGATGTGGCTAAACATGTGACGATGCTAGCTACAAAAGCTACTGCTCTAAGCCAATACATCAGGCCGATTGGAGAAGTTGGCCCCAGGCTTATGTGGTTGATCAAAGAGATAAAGGAACTAGGCGTTAGGGCAGAGAAATATCTGTAAACATGTTTAAAACTTTGTAATAAAGAATCTTTCTTATTCCAATAAAGACTTGTTTGTCGAGCAAAGTTTTACGGAATCAATAGCCTTTCGTTTGCATACATTTGCATCTTTTCTTTTTGTTGTTGTTTGTTTGTTATGTTTGCATTCCATGACTTGATAAGAAACTAACTTGATTAAAACATATGACATAAAATCAAAATAGCAAACCCGACCCATAGCTACCATACTCGTTCCAGAACCAAAGCCATGAATACCGAAGATTGATTAACATCACTGGAAGCCAATTGTAAAAAACCAAGGAAAAGCTGGAAAAGCTAGAAAGTGATTTGAAACAGGTAATGGATGTGTCACGCAGAAAGATAGTCCCTCAGATCGCAACGTTATTCAGTTTCAAAAACCCATAAGGATGAGAAGACATAGATGCTATACCACAGTTTCTTGAGGAAGTTATTGGAAACCAAAAAGGGGTCAATCCACCCCAAGCTAAGTTCCTTTTTCATTTTGTTGAATCATCTATTTGGCCACCGATAGAACGCAAAGTCAATCACGGTGAAGCCCAAAACTTTGAAGTCCCAGATATTGACGAGATTGCTGACAAGGAAAATGCAAACAAGAAGCTGGAAGAGTGCTGCAAAAAGTTGGAAGAAATGATGAGGGCTTTCAAGGAAGGAAATATGCATGGTGGTTCAGAGGCCAAGGACTTGAGCTTGGTGACTAATCTAATGGTCCCACCAAAATTCAAGACCCCTGACTTTAACAAATATGACGGAACCTCTTGTCCAAATGCTCACCTGACCATGTATTGCAGGAAGATGCCGATGTACCTGGACAATGAGAAACTCCTGATTCACTGCTTTCAGGATAGTTTGATTGGATCTGCATCCGGCTAGTATACCCAGCTGAGTCGAGAGAATATCCAAACGTGGAAGGACCTGTCAAGGGCGTTCGGTGAGCAGTACAAGCATGTCAATGACATGACCCCAAGTAGACTAGTCCTACAGGGGATAGAACAAAGACACAATGAAAGCTTCCGCCAGTACGCCCAACGGTGGCAGGATGTCGCTGCACAGGTTCAACAACCGTTTTTAGAAAGAGAGATTACCCCAATGCTCGTCGAAACCTTCAAGGGTGTATTATACGATAGAATGATCAACCATGTGACCAAAAGTTTTGCGGACATGCTGATGAATGGCGAATTGATCTTAACTGAGATCAAAAGAGGAAAAGTAGGGGGAGGTAACACCAAAAAGCCTTACAGGAACAAGGACAACTATGTGAATATGACGAGCGCCTATTGTTGTGCGTAATAAGTGCTACGCAAATATGCAAGTATACACGTCGCAAGTTATAGTATAAAAGATATCGTCTCCACAGGAATTGGTGCCACTTCAAGAATCTAGTCTCTTGCACTGTAAAAAGTAAAAACACAAGTAAAGGACTATAGGAGTTTTAACTAATAACTAATCTAGAAAACAATAAAGTAAAATAAAATATGAGATCAAATGAGAGAGAGATAGGCCAGGTTATCGTGAGTTGAGGTTTGATAGCCGATTGGATCGTTTTGGTAAAAGAGTGCACGGGCAACTCAGTTGTCGTGGCAACTTGCACAACGGGGTTGCCTTGGCAACTAATCGATGGTTGCCTGGACAACTAGTTGGGCAACTACTTGGGCGTCTGGGCAGCAACCTTCAAGGTTCGGCAGAACGTTCTTCAATGGTTTCTTCTTATCCCTAAGTCGAAACTCTAGCTACTTGTGCATGCCTTGATAATACATTCCTGCGTGAATCAAGGGTGAACAACAACCAATCTTGTGCTCCTCTTAGCCGTTGAAATCCTTAACTTATTCCTAAGCTGGATTAATCTTCACCATCAATAGATTGAATAAAGATCATATTCATTTGTTTCTTGAATCTAACTCTCCCGATATTAGATAAATAGATGAAATCACGAGATCCTCTCCCAATTCACTCGCAAACAAGAATAAGAACCAAGAATGAATAAACCTTGAAATAGAAAAGTGCAAACTCTTATTACCTAAACAAAAACCAATAGTTTCTCACAACCACAAAACACAATAACCATAGCCAAATAGATTTAGTTCATGGCTATGTTCCAAAGAAACACAAGATAAACAATCCCTAGCATGAACCCAATCGAACAAGAAAGAAAAGGATGAAGAAGGAGGCTTGTCGAAATCCTCCTTGCCCTAGATGCTTGTCGAAAATTCTCTCCTATTGCCCTCCTTGGAGTTGTCGAAATTCCCCTCCCTTGCTCTCTATGGATTGTCGAAATCTCCTTCCTATTTATAGGGCTAGGGCAAAGTCCTTCTTTGAGGAGGAAGTTAACTTGGAATTAAATTATCTTTAAAGAATATAATTCTTTATTATAATTATATTCCTACTAGAACTTCTCCTATCTTCTTGGAATTTAATTCTTCTTTAATCTCTTCATGGAAATCAAATTCCTTTGGGTTTGGGCTTGTCTAGTCATCAATTTCGACTACCATATCACATTTTCTCTTGTCGACAATTGCCCTGGCAACTGGCTCGGCGTCTCCTTCATGTATTGCCCTGGCAACTAGCTCGGCGTCTCCTTCATGCATTGCCCTGGCAACTAGCTCTAGCCTTGCTTTGGCAAGTGATCCTGCACATACACACAAAACACACCAAAGCAGCATCTTTTCCCACAAAAACTACGAAGTTATGTAATCAAGCTCAACGATGGAAGGAAACATGGATTAATGCATGAATGGCTAATTGTGCAACTAATATGGGCCTAAGTCTAACAATAATATGAGTAAAAAGGGTAAGAAAAATAGTACTTTTGAACACTTATCACACCCCCAAACTCGAACTATTGCTTGTCCTCAAGTAATGCAAACTCATAATTACCTGGCAAGACTTCAATTTTCACAAACTTAGCTTTGAACTTGATTTCAATTCTCTGAACCGGGGCACAAAGTATGATTGGCTCTTTATTTTTTGGAAAACTTAGGAGTTACTCGGAATCAAACTATAATGCTTGTGAGTGTGTGCAGAGTTGTTTGCAAGTTGATTTTTCGGATTCTATGCAAACAATAGGTTTTCAAATTACTTTATTGGGTTCTTTTTAACATGTTTTAACTAGAGCCAGTTTTGGGCACCTCTAGTGTTTAGTTTTCTTAAGTTAATTTATTCGACTAGAGCCGGTTTCGGGCACCTCTAGCAAAAAAAATTTTTTTAACACATACTAGAGCCAGTTTCGGGCACCTCTAGCATTCATCCAATTTTTATTCTAATCCCCCAATTTGTTAATTATCAACCTAAGTTCCCTAGAATTCCTTAAATCAATCAAACCACAACAGTGTTTCATCAAAATTAGCATCATAGTAAAATTCTAAGTTCTTCCATGATTATCCTAGAATAAAAATTCTATCAATTAAGTGCATTGGCAAAGTCATCATCGGATATTCATCAAATCTAAGCAATTCTTGTTCCAATTAAAGGCATGGCAAGCAATTTATGTATCCTAAATGTAATACTTAAGATGAATGTAACTAAACATGGTAACTACTAATAACAATCCCCCCAAACTCGAGTGAGGCATTGTCCTCAATGCATGCTATAAAGAAAAATAAAACTAACGAAAAATAAAATGCATACGAGGACTTACTCTGAGAGTTCGTCATCGTAGATGATTAGTTTCCTTTTGGTCGGTGTCTTGATTCTCTTGCTTGAATGCGATGGTTGTTTTCTTATTGCCTGTGGTGGAATCAATCCTCGTACGGGGTTGTCCTCATCGTCCTCTTCATCAATGTCATTGGCTTTTCGCTTGGAGGATTCAATTGGTGTGGTCTTTGTTGGTTCAATGGAGGACTCGTCCAAATCTGAAAAATCAGAAAATGATTCCGTAGGAGTTGATTCGGGCATAGGTGCTTTACCTTTGGCTTTTGCAGTGGTTGCCAGGATGTCTTTAGGGTTGGTTGTTGTGGCATCATCTTGTGCGTGCACGATGTAGGTTGCCGCGGCATCATCTGTTGCGGTTGCTGTGGCGACTGCTTCATTGGTTGCTGGGGCAAGGATCTCGGCGGGAAAGATTGGGAATGGCACGCGATTGTCCGGGTACTTTTCTAGGATGACTTGGGTGATGGCATTGTTGTGCTCCTTCATGTACCGCATGAACATTAGTTTCCGGTCTTCAATTTGCCTTAGGTGGCTTGCCAATGGGTGCAAAAGTACTTTAAAGTGTCCCGGGGTTGATGGCCGAGTTGCCCGGGTGTTAGGTGCTTGGGCATTTTGGATTACCGGGGCGGCAAGAATTGTCGTGGCAATTGGAGGCCTTGAAGAATCTCCCGGTGCCTCTCCCATTAGCTTTCGGATTAGTGCTTGATTCCAACCAGACTTGGGTAGGGCCTTTTCATCGGTGGACTCACTTGGGACATGCTTCTCCTTGCAAAGATTAGAAATTAAGCAAGGGAAGAAGAGAGAACCCTTATCTTTTGAGCTGCATACAAAAATCTCATCACAAATAATTTTTCCAATGTTAATGATGCGATTATGCAAAATAGAATGTATGAGCAAAAGACGTGGTATATCAACGGTAGTATTGTGTGTGGTGGGCGTTAAAGTAGTTTTAACAAACTTATTCCATAGTTTTTCCTCGGGTTTAAGCCGAAGGCGATTTACCGTGCCCTTGTATTTACCGTCGTTCCAATGAGTTCCCGGTTGAGTGAGTTCTTGAAGTACATTGTCGAGTTGCTTGGGAGTGATTTGATCAACGAAGGCTTGATGCTCGTCCTTCTCAATGTAAAGCCCGTAAAAGGTGTTGACGTTTTTGGGACTTATGAGTATGGCCTTGTCACGAACAAAAACATAAGGATTATCCGGGTTAGGTGAGTGAGCATAGAATTCTCTTACCCATGAGATGTTATCCGGTTCCGGTTGATGGCAAAAGATTTGCCACTTTTGATGTGCAAACCTCTCGAAGATGAATGGTTCAAGGCCAAAATCTTGATGAGAGTTGGAGTATTCAAAGCCTTGTTCTTCATGAATCTTCTGGCTTTCAAACTTGGATTGAAATCTTTCTTGAACCACCGGTGTAGCAAACTTCTTGTATCTTGGTTCTTTGGAGGAACTTGGATGAACTAAAAATTTAATCTTGGATGCCATGGATGATCTTGGTTGTGAGTTTTGTAAAAACAAAGAAAAGAAAAGAAACTAAAAAGTTGCAAGATAGAAAGTAGGAATAGGTTAAGGGTGATGGGTTTTATAGAAAAGATAGGTGGGTGGGATTAGGGGAAAACGAAAAAGGGTTTAGGGTGAGGGAGAAGTTGAAGACAAGGGGTTGTGATTAGGGTGAATTGGAGGCTTTATATAAGCCTTAGATGCAGCCCATTAGTTTCCTTGTTGAAGATGTTTTCCTACTTGGATTAAAATTCTTCTTTATCTTGAACTTTTTTCCTACAATTCAAAGACAAATCAAATAAAGATTAAAATTAAAGATAAACTAATAAAGAAAATAAATAAAAATGTGTAATAGGACTCTTAAACCTAAATAAAAAAAAATCTATCCTAAAGAAAATTACTAATAATCATAAATATATAAAAATAATAATAAATAAAAAAATCGAAAAAATCGAAAAATAAAAAATATTAATTGGGAAAAAAAATAAAAATAAAATATTAAAGGGAGAGCATGCTCATGCATCTCCTAAGTTGACCACTTCTTTGTTACGTTCCACATGGGCACCATTGTAGTGCTTCAATCTTTGTCCATTAACTTTGAATTCATGGTTGTCAGAGATGGACTTGATTATCACGGCACCATGGGAGAATGGTATGACAACTTCGAATGGTCCTGACCATCTTGATTTCAGCTTTCCCGGGAAAAGTTTTAGCCGAGAATTGAATAGGAGAACTAGTTGCCCTGGCGTTAATTGCCATGGCAATAGTTTCTTGTCATGCCATCGCTTTGTTTTCTCCTTGTAGATTCGTGCATTGTTATAGGCGAGTGCACGGAATTCTTCTATCTCGTTGAGATCCATCAAACGCTTTTGTCCGAAACTTTCCCAATCCATATTCACGGTCTTGATTGCCCAGTATGCCTTGTGCTCGATTTCCACCGGTAGATGGCATGTCTTGCCATAGACAAGTCAGAAGGGGGACATACCTAAGGGTGTTTTGAATGCAGTGCGATATGCCCAAAGTGCGTCATCTAGTCTTAATGACCAATCCTTCCTTAAGGGATTTATAACCTTCTCGAGTATACCCTTCAATTCCCGGTTGGAAATTTTTGCTTGCCCGTTGGATTGTGGGTGATCTACCGTGGCGATCTTGTGTGATATGCCAAAGCGTTGCAACATCTTGGCAATTAGTCTGTTGTCAAAATTCTTGCCTTCGTCACTGATAATTGCTCTTGGCATCCCAAACCGTGTAAATATGTTTTTCTGCAAGAAACGTTGCACGGTCTTGGAATCGTTGTTGGGAACTGCAGCTGCCTCTACCCATTTAGACACATAGTCGACGGCAAGTAAGATGTAGAGGTTGCCGAATGAAGATGGGAAAGGTCCCATAAAATCAATCCCCCACATATCGAACAATTCCACCTCGATGATGTTCTGGAGTGGCATCTCATGTCGTCTAGAGATATTGCCCGTCCTCTGGCAACGATCACATTGCTTGTAAAAGTCTTGGGCATCTTTGGACAATGTTGGCCAATACAAACCGAATTGCAAAACTTTGGCCGCGGTACGAGTTCCTCCAAAATGTCCTCCATAGGGTGAAGAATGGCATTGCCGGAGTACATTCTGTTGCTCTTCTTCAGGGACACATCGGCGTATAACCTGATCTGCACATTGTTTAAAAAAAAGAGGCTCGTCCCAAAAGTAATGCTTAGCATTATGGCGGAACCGCTTCTTCCCTTGGTGAGTAATGCCATAAGGTAAAATACCACAAACAAGGAAATTAACTAAATCCGCGTACCAGGGTATTGCCGAGGCATGTGCTGCCGTGGCGACTACTCCCAGAATTGCCGAGGCGTGCATGTCAAAGGCTGCCGAGGCGTCGAGAGTTGCCGAGGCGTGCGCATCCATGGTTGCCTAGGCATCAAGGGTTGTCGAGGCATACGCATCCATGGTTGCCGAGGCAACTAAACTTTGTTCATCCGGGAATGCATCGCATATCTCTAGATCCGCTTCCTCCTCCCTATTGCCTTCTTGTGTAGCATCAACATTTTGATCAGCTTCTTTTCCTGGTCGATTGACTAGCCAATTTGCCTATTCTTGTTGTTCATCATTGACCGGTTCTTCATACTCCTCAGGTTCCTCTTGATCGGCAATGTAGTTGCCGAGGCAACTAGATTCCTCGTCGAAGTTAAACTCTGTCGTGGCATGAAGAAGTTGGCATTCTTCTGCATCATCGGCATGCCTTAGTGTTAGGAACACATTTAGTTTAACTTGCTGGTCATTCACCCTCATTGTGAGTGCTCCCTTTTCAACATCGATCAAGGTTCTCCCTGTTGCTAGGAATGGTCTCCCGAGAATGATGGGTGCATGCTCATCTGCTTCACAATCCAAGACAATAAAGTTAGCAGGAAAAGTAAATTTATCAACTTTTATCAGTATGTCCTCAATTTTTCCCTCTGGATGCACATAGGATCTATCGGCTAGTTGTAGCATAACTATTGTAGGTCTTGCCTTCCCGATTCCTAGTTTCTGGAAAACTGATTTAGGCATCAAGTTTATGCTCGCCCCAAGGTCGCATAGTGTTTTCCCCACATAGTGGTTTCCAATGGAGCAGGGTATTGTGAAACTTCCGGGATCCTTCAACTTGGGTGACATACGATTGTGCAACATTGCCATGCATCCCTCTGTTGCGGCACTGTTTCAAACTCTCCTAGCCTTGTTCTCTTGGACAAAATGTCTTTAAGAAACTTGGCATAGTTTGGCATTTGTTCAATTGCTTCCACCAATGGCAAGTTGATGTGGACTTGCTTTAGGATATCAAGAAACTTCTTGAATTGGTATTCTTGCTTTTGTCGCTTCAACCTTTGTGGGAATGGTGGTGGAAGTTGGATATCTTCGATCCTTTCATTAGTTTGAAACCTGATTGACGGTATTGCCGGGACAACTGGAGTTGCCGTGGCGTTATCAACTGGGGTTGTCGAGGCATGCTTATCGCAAGTTGCCGAGGCGTCTTTATCGTCGGTTGCCGAGGCATGCTTATTGCCGGTTGCCGCGGCAATTCCTGGTTCAGCATCTGAGGCTCTGCCGCTAGGTTCATCTTGATCTTTTTGTGGAGTTTTGTTTGATGAGCGGGTTTGAAACTCTCTAAGTTGTTGGCCACTTCTAGTGGTGATTGCCTTACATTGCTCATGGCCAGTTCCTCTTGCAACTTCAGTATCGCTAGGTAAACCTCTTTGCGGTCTAGTATTCAGATTTTGAGCAAACTGTCCGACTTGATTTTCCAATGATTTGATTGCTGCCTCTTGGTTTTGCAATCTCATCTCGGTCCTGTTAATAAAAGCATCAGTTCTTTTTATGAAATTACTATTCTCAGCCATATAAGATTCAGTTTTCATCATAAAAACATTTAAAGAATTTTCCAAAGAACTGGATGTTGTCGGTTGTTGCTGCAGCAACTGTTGTCATGGCATATTCTGCTGGAATCCCGATGCTTGTGAATTCTGATTGTTCTGGTTTAGAGCATTGTTGGGATTACTCCATGAAAAATTTGGGTGCTTCTTCCAAGCTGGATTGTATGTATTGGACATCACATTGTTGTTCCGATTGTAATTCCCTACATAGAAGCTAGATTCCGGATTCTGCATACATTCAGAAGAATTATGGTTATCACCACATAACTCACAAAAAGAATCCATTACCTTGACCTCATGTGTGTTGTTTGGTTTTTGCATGTTCTGGACCATCTTGGTTAAAGTGGCCAATTGTGTCGAAATTGAATCTGATGATCCTAGTTCATGTATTGTGGCTTGGCGTCTAACTCCTCCTCTTCTAGTAGATGGGAATTGATAATCATTCTTGGCCAGCCTATTTAAAATTTGCATTGCTTCCTCCGGCGATTTATCTAGGAGTATGCCATTTGCCGAGGCATCTAGCATCATCCTTGTTGGTGTATTCACGGCGTTGTAAAACATTGTTACTTGAGTCCACATCGGGAATCCGTGTAGGGGGCATTTGTGTAGAAGTTCTCTATATCTCTCCCAAGCCTCGTACATGGATTCATCATCTGCCTTCCGAAAAGAAGTAATGTCGTTACGAAGCTTATTAGTTAAATTTGTAGGATTAAATCGAGCAAGGAAATCACGACAAAGATTGGTCCAAGATGCTATTGATCCGGCAGGAATGCTACTCAACCATTCTTTCGCCCTATCCCTCAGTGAATAGGGGAATAATCTTAATCATAAGACATCGGGGGTGACTCCCTGTATTTTGAACGAGTTGCAAATCTTGAGGAAAGATTTCAGATGTTGCCGTGCATCTTCAGTTGCTGAGCCGCCAAATTGACCAATTGTGTTGTTTATATTAAACATTACCGGTTTCAGCTCAAAGTGGTCGTCTTCAATTTCAGTTGTGACAACTCCTGGGTTAAGTCCATCTAGATCTTCTTCAAGATAGTCTCGAATAGTTATGTTTCGTGCAAGAATCACTCCTCCTCCTGCTGGAACATCTTGATGCATATTGCCATCTTGATTAGCCATTGCTACTCTTATCCTTCCTCTAAGTCTTTGTAAGGTTCGTTCGATTTCTGGATCAAAGGGATATTCTGGTGAAGTCGGTCTCGCCCTGGTCTTATACCAATGCAAAACCAAAGTTTGTTAGCCTTTGAATTTTAAACAAGAAAAATAAAAAGAAAGTGCAAGAAAATAAAAACAAAGTTGTTATTGCCAATCCCCGGCAACGGCGCCAAAAACTTGTTGCGCGTAATAAGTGCTACGCAAATGTTCAAGTATACACGTCGCAAGTTATAGTATAAAAGATATCGTCTCCACAGGGATTGGTGCCACTTCAAGAATCTAGTCTCTTGCACTGTAAAAAGTAAAAACACAAGTAAAGGATTATAAGAGTTTTAACTAATAACTAATCTAGAAAACAATAAAGTAAAAGAAAATATGAGATCAAATGAGAGAGAGATAGGCCAGGTGATCGTGAGTTGAGGTGTGATAGCCGATTTGATTGTTTTGGTAAAAGAGTGCACGGGCAACTCAGTTGCCGTGGCAACTTGCACAACGGGGTTGCCTTGGCAACTAATCGATGGTTGCCTGGGCAACTACTTGGGCGTCTGGGCAGCAACCTTCAAGGTTCGGCAGAGCGTTCTTCAATGGTTTCTTCTTATCCCTAAGTCGAAACTCTAGCTACTTGTGCATGTCTTGATAATACATCCCTGCGTGAATCAAGGGTGAACAACAACCAATCTTGCGCTCCTCTTAGCCGTTGAAATCCTTAACTTATTCCTAAGCCAGATTAATCTTCACCATCAATAGATTGAATAAAGATCATATTCATTCGTTTCTTGAATCTAACTCTCCTGATATTAGATAAATAGATGAAATCACGAGATCCTCTCCCAATTCACTCGCAAACAAGAATAAGAACCAAGAATGAATAAACCTTGAAATAGAAAAGTGCAAACTCTTATTACCTAAACAAAAACCAATAGTTTCTCACAACCACAAAACACAATAACCATAGCCAAATAGATTTAGTTCATGGCTAGGTTCCAAAGAAACACAAGATAAACAATCCCTAACATGAACCCAATCGAACAAGAAAGAAAAGGATGAAGAAGGAGGCTTGTCGAAATCCTCTTTGCCCTAGATACTTGTCGAAAATTCTCTCCTATTGCCCTCCTTGGAGTTGTCGAAATTCCCCTCCCTTGCTCTCTATGGATTGTCAAAATCTCCTTTCTATTTATAGGGCTAGGGCAAAGTCCTTCTTTGAGGAGAAAGTTAAGTTGGAATTAAATTATCTTTAAAGAATATAATTCTTTATTATAATTATATTCCTACTAGAACTTCTCCTATCTTCTTGGAATTTAATTATTTTTTAATCTCTTCATGGAAATCAAATTCCTTTGGGTTTGGGATTTGCTCCACGTCATCTTGGGCTTGTCTAGTCATCAATTTCGACTACCATATCACCTTTGCTCTTGTCGACAATTGCCCTGGCAACTGGCTCGGCGTCTCCTTCATGTATTGCCCTGGCAACTAGCTCGGCGTCTCCTTCATGCATTGCCCTGGCAACTAGCTCTAGCCTTGCTTTGGCAAGTGATCCTGCACATACACACAAAACACACCAAAGCAGCAACTTTTCCCACAAAAACTACCAAGTTATGTAATCAAGCTCAACGATGGAAGGAAACATGGATTAATGCATGAATGGCTAATTATGCAACTAATATGGGCCTAAGTCTAACAATAATATGAGTAAAAAGGGTAAGAAAAATAGTACTTTTGAACACTTATCACCTATAACCCCAATTATTCAAAAGGGGTAGTCTTGAATAATCCCGTGGCACAAGTAACCAACCAGGTGGCCTCAAGTCCACAAAAAGATGAACAAAGGTACCAGGGAAACAAGAAACCCTATTTTTCGCCCATCCCCATGACATATGCTGAACTCTTTTCGGAGTTAGTTCAAGCAGAGATGGTGCTTCCACGACATGTTTCACCTTTCTCTCCCCCATTCCCACCATGGTATGATAAGAAGGTCTAGTGAGAGTACAACGCTGGGAATAAAGGACATACTATCGAAAATTGCACGGCCTTCAAGAGGGTTGTTGAAGATTTGCGGAAGTCAGAAATGCTATTGTTTGACTCGTCTGAAGAAAAGGACAACCCGCTACACAATCACCAAAAGAATGGGGTGAATGTAGTGAATGAGGAGGAAGATAGACAGATAAAGAAACATGTTGCAGAGATTAAAGCACCCATGGCTTGGGTATAGGCTCAGATGGTGGAGGCCGATATGATAGAAAGGCCAAATTCAAAAGTGAAGGACGATGATGAGCTCTACTGTGAGTATCATCAAGAAGAAAAACATGAGATTCAGCATTGCAAGGATTTTAAATAGCTTATCCAGGACAAAATGGACAGGGGAAATTGGAATTCTCTTAAAAGAGAAAAGAAGCCCATACACCATGTGTGTACACAATAGACGAGACTCTTGCTAGAAGGAATTATGCAGGAATGAAGCCTTTGGTGATCAAAACCAAAGCAAAGGCTGCAGAACCACAGAAGAACACGACTCCCCGGGTTATTATAAAGGCACATGCTTTCTTTCCATATAAGGATAGAAAGCAAGTACCCTGGAATTATGCCTGCTCAGTGACGACTCTGGGGAGTACATCATCAAAGAAAGAATTAAAGGAAAAACCAAAGGAAGTAACGAAAGAAGAGGCAGTGAATTAGGTGGGAAATTTTACAAGAAGTGGATGATGTTATTCGCCACCTGAACTAGAGGACAGAGATGTTGCTCAGTGAAGGGCAAAGGATAAAGAACAAGAAGGAGAAAAGGATTTCTTTACGGAGAAAGCTAAAGCACGACTTGAGCCGGTAAAGGAGTCAGAGGCTCAAGAATTTATAAAAAATTTTGAAGCACAGCAAATATAGTGTGGTGGAGCAACTTCACAAGCTCCCAACTAGAATTTCAATGGTCTCGTTGTTGCTGAGTTCAGAGGGTCATAGAGATGCCCTTCTAAAAATTTTGAACCAGACATTTGTACCAAAGGAAATATCGACTGACAAGATAGAAAGGTTAGTCAACAATATTGTTGTTAACAACTTTATCACATTCAGTGATGAAGAGATTCCGGCTGTCGGGAGAGGATCATACAAAGCTCTCTACATCTATACACGCTGCAAGGGATACATACTGCCAGGGGTCTTAATTGATAATGGATCAGCCTTAAACGTCCTGCCCCTAACCACCTTAAAGAAGTTACCAGTCGATAGCTCTCATATGACTGCCTACCAGAACTCAGTGAGGGCATTTGATGGAACCCAGAGAGATGCTCTGAGCAAAATTGAAATTCCCCTACAAATCGGACTATCGACCTTTGAGGTGGATATCATAGTAATGGATATACGGCCCACTTACAGCTATATGCTAGGACGCCCTTGGATTCACACAGTAGGGGTTGTCCCTTCTACTCTCCACTAAAAATTGAAGTTCATAGTTAGAGGTCAAATGGTGGACGTAGGAGCTGAAGAAGAGATCATAGCATCGGTATCAGCATATGCTTCATACATTCAGGTGGATTAAGGCGCACTTGAGTAATTGTGTTGTGCTTTAGTATAGGCGGTACAGAGGCTAAGACAATACATGCTATACCATACCACGTGGTTAATATTGAAGCAGATCCTCTGAAGTTCATGATGGAAGCACTCGCTTTATTAGGAAAAAATGTTACTATCGAAATTTGACATTCAGTATGTAAGCCAGAAGACTATGAAGGGGA
Source organism: Hibiscus mutabilis (assembly GCA_019671005.1). Taxonomy (NCBI): domain Eukaryota; kingdom Viridiplantae; phylum Streptophyta; class Magnoliopsida; order Malvales; family Malvaceae; genus Hibiscus; species Hibiscus mutabilis. The sequence goes on along the minus strand of CM033718.1, from coordinate 30,301,479 downwards.
GTTCAATAACAGATTTCTTGGCAAGTCGTGCCTGCAAAGACTATGAGGCATTGAACTTCAACTTCCCATATGAAGACCTAATGTGCATTTTGACTAAGGAAAATGATGACTCGGAAGATTCTTGGGTAATGAACTTTGATGGTGCTGCAAACGCCTTAGGACAAGGTATTGGGGCAATCTTGGTTTCGCCAGAAGGGAACCATTACCCATTCACGAGCAGACTGTAATTCTTTTGTACTAACAACATGGATGAATACGAGGCTTGTATACTCGGTTTACAAGCAGCCATTGAAAAGAAAGTTAAAACCTTAAGAGTCTTTGGTGATTCAGCACTAATCATCTATCATATTCGAGGAGAGTGGGAGACAAAAAACACAAAATTGGTGAAGTATCATAAATTGGTTCTTCAACTGATTAAAGAATCTGACAAGATTACCTTCAAATACCTCCCGAGAGAAGATAATCAAATGGTTGATGCCCTTGCTACTCTAGCTGCCATGTTCAAGGCAAGTGAATGCACGTAGATGATGCCAATTAAAATGCAACTTTTTGATTCCCCATCTTATTGTTGCAACTTAGAGGAAGAAATAGACGACCTTCCATGGTATCATGACATCTTGCGGTATATCATGACCCAAGAATATCCCCCACAGGCAACTGAGAATGACAAGAAGACGATCAGAAAGTTTGCTACAGGATATGTCCTTGATGGCAAGATCCTATATAAAAAGAGTCAGGATCAGGTGTTGTTAAGGTGTGTGGATGCCAAAGAAGCTCAAAAAATACTAGAGGAAGTTCACGAAGAAGTTTGTGGAACTCATCCAAGTGGCTTCACCATGGCTAGACGGATCAAGCGCTTTGGTTATTATTGGTCCACTATAGAGACAGACTGCATCAATTATGCCCGCAAGTGCCATAAATGTCATGTCTATGCAGATAAAATTCATACACCACATCTTCCACTCCATGTTATGATGGCTCCATAGCCATTTTCAGTGTGGGGATTGGATGTAATTGGGAAAATCTACCCGAAGGCATCGAACGGGCATAGATTCATCTTAGTGGCTATCGACTACTTCACCAAATGGGTAGAAGCTGCATCTTATGCAAATATCACAAGGTCTGTAGTCTGTAAATTCTTAAAAAAAGAAATTTTCTATCGCTATGGCCTACCTGAAAGGATCATCACCGACAATGCCTCAAATTTAAACAACAAGATGATTGACGGGGTTTGTGAGCAATTTCAAATCAAACATCACAATTTGGTGACCTATCACCCGAAAATGAATGGAGCTGTGGAGGCTGCAAATAAGAATATCAAAAAGATAGTGGCAAAAATGGCTGACTCTTACATTGATTGGCATGAGAAGCTGTTTTTCGCATTATATGCCTATAGGACTGTTGTACGAACCTCTACTTGGGCAACGCCATTTTCTTTAGTATATGGGATGGAGTTTGTGCTACCAATTGAAGTTGAAATATCATCCCTCCATGTCTTAAAAGAGGCAAAGTTGGAAGAGGCTGAATAGGTCCAAGTAAGATACGATCAGTTAAACCTCATCGACGAAAAGAGACTAAAAGTAATCTGTCATGGTCAAATGTACCAAAAAAGGATGATACGAGCATATGACAAGAAGGCCCACCCGTGAAAGTTCCGAGAAGGGGATTTGGAATTAAAGAATATATTACCAATCCAAAAGGATTATCGAGGAAAATGGGCACCTAACTGGGAAGGGCCTTATGTTGTGTCAAAAGCCTTTGATGGAGGGGCATTGATTCTAGCTGAAATGGATGGAGATGAGCTCAAGAATCCAGTAAACTTTGATTCAGTCAAGAAGTACTATGCATGAAGAGAAAAAAGAAAAAAGAACTTAAAGTGAAAACCCGCAAAGGGTACTTTTTAGTTGAAAAAAAGAAAAAGAAAAGAAAAAGGAAAAATAACTTAAAGTAAAAACTCGCAAAAGGCGCTTTAGGTCAAAGAAAAAGAAAAAAGAGAAAAATGGGGTTCAAGATGAAAACCCGCAAAGGGCGTCTTGAAACCAAAGGAGGATTTGAGTTGAAAACTCGCAAAGGGCGGCTCGAAATTTTGCAGTCAAGTTAGAACAAAAAGATTCCCATAAAAACTCGGCATTTCAGAAAGAAGTTCATACCTTCATACATCCTACATTAGACGAAATCTTCTTGACAAAGGCAGCACGTGAGGTTGTCTCCAGGAGGTTCAGGCCTTTGATATCTGGATACTTGTCTTTTAGACCTTTTCCTTTGTACCTTTCTTTCATGTTTGCCACAACATTAATAAGAATTCTTTTTTATGACCTTTTCCTTCAATCTCCTTCTTTTCCTTTATAAATGTCTTGTATTGGGATAAGAATCATTTTGTTAAACATTATTAAAATGAACAAGAGATTTTCGCGTATTACTCTATCAATGGCCTGAGAATATAGGGACTATGACATAGTTCATTGCTTAGTTTTGAGCATTCGGCTTGTTATGGTTGGGGGCATTTGATACCCAATTCAGAAGGAAGGGGATTTAAATCCAATATCGCTCAAGGTGATGATTTTGATGGATTCATAAAGAGGCTTAATTGTATGCAAGATTGCTTGAAAGGCCTTCACTCGATATTGATGTATCAACTACAATAATAGTTGAAATTTTGAAAACAATGGATTCAAATATGCAATGATTAAATGTTTTCCATGAAGTGAGGAAGCATAAGAAACGATAATGATGAATCAAAAGATGACTGTTCCATGAAAAAGGAAGATAGAGATAGTGGAAATGGCCACTAGTTTAACAAGTTTTAAAACTTGACATGCATTCATGTTTTAGACATCCTTAGGGGCATGCCTGACATGATGGCATCATATATCAGGTTTTTGCAGGTATGCATAAACTTTTCATCAAATGAAATCACTCATTTATTCAAGCACATGGAGAATAGAACCCACCTATACTTTCAGGCGTAAGGAGATTAGAAGCCGTTTATCCATTTAGACGTATGAAGAATAGAAGTCGTTCATCTATTCGAGCACATAGAGAATAAAACCCGCCTATCCTTTTAGGCGTAAGGAAATTAGAAGTTGTTTATCCGTTCTGACGCATGAAGAATGGAGGTCGTCTATCTATTCAGACATCAGGAGAATAGAACCCGCCTATCCTTTCAAGTGTAAGAAGATTGGAAACCATTTATCTGTTCTGGCGCATGAAGAATGGAGGTCGTCTATCTATTCAGACATTAGAAGAATAGAACCCACCCAACCGTTCGGGCATCAAGAGGACGAAGCTGAGCAGCATATCGGAGATTGGTGAAAATCAAGTGCCTTTTGTTCTTTGATGTATCCTTGTTTCACTGGAATAAGCAAAGAAGGGGCAGCTGTTGTCACTTGATTTTTACCTATCTTTTTTTAAAAAAAATAAAAAATTAATACATGATATAAAAAATAATAATAATAAGCCTACTTTAAATAAAATACAAAAAATAATAGTGAGCCCATTTAAAATAAAAAGAGAGGAAAATATTGTTCATAAAACCCATTTTTTAATAAAATAAGTCCATTTAAATAAAAAAACACTAGAAAAATAATAAATAAGGAACCCATTTTATTTTATTAGAGGCCCGCACGCGGGATCAACCACCCAAATCCCCTGCTTCGAACCCAGGCGGCCGGCTGCCGGTGTTGATTGCATCGCCCCTGGGCCACGGCAGCCGCTGTGGTTGGTGCCGGTTGACTCACCTCGGCCGGCTGAGTCCAATGCCGCCGACCCCATCCCTTGTCGTCGCTGGTAGCTCACAAATTGAAGGGGAAAGGGTTCGAACCCTAATTTAATTAGGGAGCAAAATCTCCCAAATTGGAGCCAGATCAGATAAAATTCGGAATGAATTTCAACAAATTAAAGCAATGTTGATCAGATGGGATGATTTCATGGGACGAAAATGGGGATTTTGTCCCCAATTTACCTTAAATCTTAATCCCCCAAACCCTATAAATAGTGCCCAATTTGCATTGTTCAAGACACACTCAAATTCATCCGAAAATACTCAGAAAAATACTCTTAAAATTGTTGGGAAATTGCTGGAATTAGTTCGAGTTTGGAGCTGCCTTGTTCGAATTTTTGAGGAGGAAAAACAGGCATTTTTTCCACTTTGTCGGTATAATTTCTTCCCTTTTTTTCTTTTTTAATTTTATTTCTGCTTTTTATTTTAGTGTTCTTAGTTTTTTTCATATTATACTTAATAATTTTATGTTAATCCGGTTTTTGTTCGAATTAATCTTTTATTGTGTTGTTTTCTTGTTTAATTATATTCAAAAAAATAATAAAAGCGAGGAGACTGCCGTCGGCAAGCGGCGGCCGGCGCCGGTGGATGGCGAACGGCACGGTGGTCCTCCTTTTTATTCATCCCCTTTGATGAACATCAAGAACATGTTTATTTTTTAAAAGTATGGTGTTTCATCCATTTGTTTTCAAGAAGAAAAAAATATGTTGTTTTTGGGCTTTAAACCCAATTCATTATTTAAATCATCCCTTTTTATTTAAAATTCCAAAATTTAATAAAAAATCTCACTCACTACATTGTTTTAATTTGATTAATTTTTTTATTTAAATAATAAATA